>PVJS01043435.1:0-17071 GCA_004027185.1 Glis glis | reverse complement strand
CAATGGCTATGGATGCTGTGGCCTCAGAGGCCTGGGCTATGGCGGCTGTGGCTATGGAGGCCTGGGCTATGGCTATGGAGGCCTGGGCTATGGCGGCTGTGGCTATGGAGGCCTGGGCTATGGCTATGGCTCCGGCTATGGCTGTGGATTCCGTGGACTGGGCTGTGGCTATGGCTGGGGCTCCGGCTGTGGCTATGGCTCTGGCTGCTATTGAGGACACAACGGGAGACTCTCAAGCTCTGCGCCTGTGACACTGGAATTCACCAGTTCTGAAGCCCCCTGATCTGAGCCTCACACTTGGATGATGATGATCCTGCAGAGGGAGTCTAGTATTGTCTGGTGTGGACCCACATGGAACTACCAGTCCCCTGAGTTTGCCTCCTGACGTGGGACAGAGTGCAGCTCTCCCGAGACCTCACAGTTCCACTCTCTCACCAGGATGGTGGCGTCAGAGCAGTTGCTGTGATGAATTCCATGCTGAAGCTTGTTTTTCTGTTGCCCTAATAAACTTGTTTAATCTAAACAGCGACCCTAGTTTTTATTTCAGTCATTTGCTATCCAAAGTTTCTTAATGACACTTTTTTGTTTAATGTGCATGAAATATTACAATTCCATTCTTTTTTTATTACATTTGTTGGTGCATCGTAGTTATACATTTGATAAGTGTCAGGGTAGCAGAAGCATGCATGCACACATTGCTCATTTAACCCTCCCTCAAACCCCACCCTATTCCCTCCCCTTTCCCTCCTTTCTGTTCTCAGCATAGTGATTGACTCTGATAAGTTTGTGTATACACATCATGTGCATTAGTGTATTACCCTCTTCCCCCCTCCCATCTCCTTCAGTTAGGTCGCCTTCTTTGCTCAACTAAATTTTTCTCCTTCTTTGTCTGGGGTCTCTTCTAAGTCCCATTCTCCCTAGCTTCCACATATTAGGGAGAACATCTGACTTTTCACTCTTTGTGACTGGTGGGATTGCAAATTAGTGCAACCACTTTGGAAAACAGTGTGGAGGATCCTCAGAAGAATGGGAATGAACCTACCATATGACCCAGGAATACCACTTCTAGGCATCTACCCAAAAGGACTGAAACCAAACTATCAGACTAATGCATGTGTATCTATGTTTATAGCTGCACAATTCACAATTGCCAAACTTTGGAACCAGCCAAGGTGTCTATCAACAGATGAATGGATCACAAAACTATGTGATATGTACACAATGGAATTTTACGCAGCCATAAAGAAGAACAAAATTTCATTCTTAAGATTTTCTCTCTTACTTTTTCTAGGTCAACTTCACTACCATGTCCAAGGCTGTTTGTCTTAGAATAGTAATACATAGTTTTTGTAGACCTCAGTTTCCTTCTCTATTAATAAGGAAGTAATATTTATCATGCTGAGTAACTCACCACTAAATGCAATATTATCTACAAACTAAATTAAGAATTATATGCTACATGGTAAACAGTAAAGTAAAACAGTAGCTGGGTGTGGTGGCGTATGTTTGTAATCCCAGTACTCAGGAGGCTAAAACAGGTGAATAGCAGGTTCAAGTCAGCCTCAGCATCTTAGCAAGACTCTCAGCAACCTAGTGAGACCCTGTTTCAAAACAAAAAATAAGAAGGGCTGCAAGTATAGCTCCAAACTAGAATGTCTCTGGGTTTAATCTCCAGTACCAAGAACATAAATAAATAAAAATAAAACATAAAATAAAACAATAACTTCTACAATTTCCATATAGAAGACATATCAGTAAAAATGAATGTTGTACTGGTATGCTTCTCTTTTCTAATCTTTCCAGTGGCACACTTATAATCCCAGTACTTGGGAGGCTGAGACAAGAGGATCACAGGTTCATAGCCAGCCTCAGCTACTTAGTAAGGCCCTTTGCAACTTGGTGAGGCCCTGTTTCAAAATAAAGAATAAAAAAAATAGGGCTAGGGCTATAGCTTGGAGGTAGAATGCCCCTGGGTTCAATCCCTACTTCTGCAAAAAAAAAATAATAAATAAATAAAATAAAAGTGCTTCAATGAGAAAATTACCTAGGGAAATTTTTTATAATCTTTTACTTCATGAAATACTAGTAGAGGGTAAAACTATTTGGCTTGCAGTTGGGGTCATAATAATTGGGTAAAGGCAGCATTTTAGGTTTGGATTGAAAGTTTCTGGATCTCTCAATGAAATAATCAAGGTGTTGGCCAGATCTTCAGTATCATCTGAGACTTAACTGGTCTGTCTGTTCCCACGGCCACATATTGTTGGCATTAGCCAGTCCCTGTGGTTTCTAACTGAGGGGCTCAACACCAGCTGTTGGCTGGAAGACTTTGCATGATTTCTGATGGAGACCACCCCTGACTCCAAGGGGCTCCCATAGTTCTCTGCCATGTGGGTTTGCAAATGTGGCTGCATGATTTCTCCAAGCTAGGAATGGAGGGAGAGAGAATCCAGCAAGATGGTGCTACAATTTTATATAACATAATCATATACATGCCAATGACCTTTGCTGTGCTCTATTTGTTAGAAATAATTCACTGGACTTACACACACTCCAGAGGAGAGGATCATGCGAGGGTATCAATAGCAACAGGCAGAATCAGTTATATAATAGCCTGCCCACCATTGATAGAAATGTTCATAATAGGAATAGGAATTTTTTCTTTATTTGTAATACTCTGAAAAATAATTAAAATTGGGATTATTTTATCTCTAAAGATTTGGCAGAATTTTCTGGAGAAGTTATCTGGATATGGGGCTTATCTGTGGGGTATTGCTTTAATAATATTTTCTGATTCTTCTAAGGAAATGAACCCCTTTATAATCTCTTAATCGAATGATGCCAATTTTAGTAATCTGAATTCCCTTAGTAATATGTTTCCCCTTTAGTAATCTGCATTCCTTAGGGAATCAGCCATTCCATTTAGGTTTTCAAATGATGTCCATAAAGGTCTGCCAAGTTATGACAGGTAATTTTAAAGTATCTTCTCTTTCACTCATTTCTCCCTTGTTATTTCAAAATTTGCAGACTTTCTGCCTTTTTTCTTGATCAAATTACCAACTGGTTTACAACTGCTTTTGATTCCTCCAAATAATAGCAATTTGAGTCTATTTTCTTAAAATTCTTTTATTAGTGCATTATAATTATACATTATGATGAACTTCAAAATGAGTCTTTTTTTTTTGCGGTACCGGGGATTGAACCCAGGGGCGCGTTCTACCTCCACGCTACACCCCCGGCCCCATTTTTTTTATACTTTATTTTGAAACCAGGTCTCACGAAGTTGCGGAGGGCCTCACTAAGTAGAGAAAGAGAGAGAGAGAGACGGAGAGAGAGAGAGCGAGAGAGAGAGCTGAGGCTGGCTGCGAACCCGGATCCTCCGGTCTCCGCCTCCCAAAGTACTGGGATTACAAGCATGCGCCACCACGCCCGGCAAAAATGAGTCATTTTTAAAATGTACTGTTTCCTTTTGATTCTGTATTTCACTAATTTCTGCTTTTCAATTTATTCCTTCCTTTCTTACACTTTCTTTGGCTTACTTCATTCTTTCTGAAGACTTTTAAAACTTGGATATTAATTTATTTATTTTATTCTTTTCATTTTTACCAATAAAAGTATATTTTTTCTTTCCCCTGAGAGTTTTTTAATCAAAGATTTACATTCTAGATGAAGTGGCTTATCTATTTTTTATTGTTGCTAGTAATCTCTAGCTTTATTTCTTAGCAATCAGAGAGCACTTTTAGTAATAGTATTCCTACTTCAAAAATTACAAGATTTTGCTCTGTGCCTTAAAATATGATCAATTTTTGCATATATTCTCTGAGACCTTGTGGAAAGGTTTATTCTCTATTATTGGTGCAGAGGTAAACATTTTAATAAGAAATACCTCATTGATTATATGGTTTAGGTATTCTCTCCACTGACTAGCATTTTCTACTTGATAAGTTTTGTGCTGAGAGTGGTATATTAAAGTACTTCATTACTAGCATAGTTTTATCCATTGTCTTTTGTGGTTTGTGTATGTGTAAATACATATGTATCTAAAGTCCTCTTAATGACTTTTTCTGTGTTTTTATGTATCTCTGGCGATTGGGCTATTAGGATGTAAAAGTGCCCCATATCATTTTAATGTTTGCTGGCTGGATTCTATTTTGATATTGGGATGGCTACTAGTATTTTCTTATTGTGTTCATTGGCCTGGATACTTTGTTCATAATGTTTTCATAGATTTTCAAGATAATTTGTTTTAGGTGAGTATATGCAACATATAATTAGGTCTTTCTCTATGAGCCAAACTGGAAATGTTTTGTTTCATTAGATTAATTAAGCTCATTCACACATAGTGATATGATGGCTATATTTACTCATATTCTTTATATTTTGATAAAGTAATAAAATGGGATGTAGAGAAAAATACACCAGGTGATATGTGCAAGTATGAAAGTATCACTTGGAATCTCACTGTGATGTATAGTTACAATGTATCAATAAAAGTATAAAAATTGGGGGAGGGATCTTTGTCTAGTGCTTATTTTGTACCTATACCAGTTGTAATGTTCTTATTGCTTGCTTTTTAATTTAATCTTTATTATCTGATTTATCTGTTCATATACCTTCTCTTTGACTCTGGGCTACTTTCTATACAAAATTAACTTATTTGTTAATTTTCCTCACTCACTGTCCATCCCTTCACCTCTCTTTTTTAAGTAGGATTATTACTATTGATCATGACATGTATTACTAACCTGTGAGTCTTCTACCCTGTCTCCATCTGTATTCACTACCAATATTTTGCTGCAGTTTTTCTAATCATTCCTTGATCAGAAGATTGTCTTTCAGTAGTTGGATCCTTAGAAAGATAGTGGCTTAGTCGGCATTTTCACTGCTATAATCTTTAAGACCTGACCATACAATTTAGAGGAAGAAAGATTTATTTGCTCATGGTTTCCTTGGAAATTCTGGGTTCAGTCCATGTGAGGCTTGCTTCTGGATTTCAGGGCATGGCAGCTGGAAGCAGAGCACATCACAGAGGTAGGAGCAGAAAAAGATGCTCCTCACATCACAGAGGTAGGAGCAGAAAAAGTAGCACCAGCAAGGTGAGGAGAGCCATATGTAATCCCCAAGGCTGCACCCCCAGGGACCCACCTTCTCCAGCTACACCCTACCAGCCCTGTCACCACCCAGATGAACCCATTTCATGTCAACCCTGAGCTTAATACATGAGCTCTTTAGGGGACATTCTATATCTAATCATAACACAGAGCCTCACAATTTCTTCTATAATGAAACTAAAGCATTGATACATTAAAATAGGAAACAAAAGGTACTTCAGATAAATGAGGAGAGAGACCAGTAGAGTAGTGGAAGGAGAACGGGGGAGGGCGGTGGAGAGGGGAAAAAGGAGAATTGATTAAGGAAGCAGCTCAAATAGTGTCATATATGAAGGGATCACTACCAGTCTCACTAACATGTGTCAGGTGGAGGGAGTGAGGTGGGGTCCGAAAGGAAACACACCAAGCGCTGTGTTCAAGTATGTTTGCACCACTTTGAATCTCACTATGATATATAATTACAATGCACCAATAAAAGTATAAAAATTAAAAATAATTTTACTGCCTTTCAAAATACTTTTCAATTTTGTCTTTCTTTGAAAAACACATCTAAAATACTGATTATCAAATATTTGAAATAACTGATTATCTGATATCTGATTATCTGAAATACCTGATTATCAGATATTTTTTCCATTTATAAATGATTTGAGCTGAGATAATAGAGAACAACCTATTTTAACTTAGAAATCTTATATTATAATTAACTGCATCTCGTAATTGATCATTCCAGGTTGACATTCCCATGCAGCTCTTTTTTTCATTGTGGAAAGTTTTCTTGAATTATAAGTTTAAATATTAATTCTGCTTTTCTTCTTTGTTATTTCTTCTTTCCTTTGGTTTCATTCTTTAAGAATTTCAGCAATACGCATGCTATTCCTTTTTTGTTGGTCTTTTATTCCAAATACTTTTTCTCTGGTCATTTCTATTTCTTAAAATTAATTCATTTTTAAGTTGACATATAAAAAATATAAAATTTATACATATTTATGGGGTACCGTGTGATGTTTTGGTGCATGTGTATACTGTACAATGTTCAAATCAGGGTTAATATATCTATCTTCTCAAATATTTATCATTTATTAGTCATGTACACATTCAAAATCCCTTCCTGTAGCCTTTTTTAAAAAATATACCAATCATTTCTTATTCCTTTTATATTTCAGTTTGATTCTATTGATATCTACACTTCTTTAATATCCATTATTAGATTTTTATTTGAGTTTATTGTCCTTTGATCACCTTTTAACTTATTTTCACTTATAGATAGGGTGGTTTTCTTTGGTTTCTTGACTGATTTCAAAAAACTGTTTTTATTTTCTATTTCATTTGTTTTTATTTTCTATTTCTGTTCCTTGTTCTTTTAAAATTTCCAAATCAATGTTATTTTCTATGTTCTCTCATGTTCAAATACAATTAATATCACTGAAAGTATTTGTCTTCTAGTATTTCTTTGCTTCAGTGTTATTTTTCACAGGAAATTATACTCAGGAAATTCAGTGGTATACACTGAATTTCATTTTCTTTTTCTTTTTGTGGTACTGGGGTTTGAACCCAGGGGAAGTCTACCTCTGAGCTCCACCCCATCCCTATTTTTTATTCTTTAGTTTGAAACAGGGTCTCAACTAAATTGCGGAGGGCCTCACTAAGTAGCTGAGGCTGGCTGTGAACTCGCATCCTCCTGGTCTCAGCCTCCCGAGTACTGGGATTACAAGTGTGCGCCACCACGCCCAGCTTGAGTTTCACTTTCTGAATTTTTGTATTAGTTGTATGTGCATCTGTGAAACTGTGTGTGTGTGTGTGTGTGTGTGTGTAACTATGCACACATATGTACACAGTAGGTGGGTGATTTACATGATCATTTAGCACAGCAGAATTCCTTCAGTATAGAAATGTCCAGGTATTTCAGTGAATTTTTTTTCTTTGTTTTTCAGGAGAGAAGGAGCAAACTGTATGTTTTCTAATTTGCTTAATTTTTTAAAAAATTTGGGTACCTCTAATTTTTCTTTCTTTCTTTTCTTTCATTACCCAATTACCAGGAATGTTTCTCTTTTTTTCTTACATGGTTTTTCCCCCAGAAGCTATGCATTTTGAAGACTGTCCCTCCAAACCAGGCATATCTTAAATCTCTTTCCTGTGTTCTGTCATCTGATTCACCTTGATACCTGTTTTTAGAACTGTTAGCTTCAGAGTGAAATTAGTCTTTCTGATAATGCTTTCTCCTCTTATCTGCAGTTTCCTCTGTTTTTAACCACAAAACCTTGCTACAGGATTGGGTTCTGGGTAGAAGTATGAGAGGTGGTATTTGTTGTTGTTATTCTTTTTTAATGCAATTTGTCATTTGTTTTGTTGAAAGTGGGGCATCCCCTCTCTTCCACAATTTCTAGAGTGTGGTGCTCAATTTATTTTATTTCTTTCTCTTTTCCAGTTTTGTTTTTTCTTTTGAAGTAAAATATTGGGAGTCAGGTACCTAGACTAATGCCATTTTTATAGGTTACCCACAAATCTGTTGTATAACTATTTCATAGAATTTACCAGCGAAGATATTTAGGCCTGAAGTTTTCTATATGGAAAGTTTTCAAATTATGAATTTGTTTTCTTTATTAGATGTGATACTATTCAGATTCCCTTGAATCAGTACGGTAATTTGTGTGTTCCAAAGAGATTTTCCATTTCACCCATTCTTAACATATTTTATAGGTGCATCGCAATTATACATCCTAGTGAGGCTCAAAGTGATGCAAACATACACAAACACAGTACTTGTGTGTTTCCTTCCAGTCTCACCGGCCTCCCCACCCACCTCCCTTCACGTTTTAGTGAGAATGGCAGTGATACCTGCATATAAGAATAGAGCATTATTTGAGCCATTTCCTTCATTAAGCCTCCTTTCCCCCATATCTACCTTCCTACATCAGTCCCCTTCCACTATCCTACTTGTTTCTCTTCCAATTTATCTGAAGTCTTTTTGTTTCCTATTTTCTCTCTACTTTCCATATATGACAGAAAGCATATGACCCTTGACTTTCTGAGACTAGCTGATCTCACTTAGCATAATATTCCCTAGTTTTATAAATTTCCCTGCAAAGACATTATTTGTTGTTCTTTATTGCTGAGTAAACTTCCATTGTGTGCATATACCATATTGTCTTTATTCATTTTCATCTGTTGACAGAAACCTAGGTTGGTTTCATAATTTGGCTATTGTGAATGGCTATGCATATCTTTTGGAAAGAAATGGAGGAGTGGTATAGCTGGGTCATATGGTGGTTCTAATCTTTTGAGGAACTTGCATACTGATTTCCATAGTGGTTGTACTAATTTGAAGTCCCACCAATAATGTATAGGACTTCTTATTTCCAGATATCCTTTCCAACATTTATTGGTGTTTGATTCTTGATGCTTGCCATTCTAACTGGAGTTAGATGGAATCTCAGTGTAGTTTTGATTTGAATTTCCCTGATTTCTAATAATGTTGATCATTTTATATATTTATTAACCATATGTATTTCTTCCTTTGAGAAGTGTTTATTGGGTTCAACTGCCCACTTTTTGATTGATTGTTTTTTAGTGTTAAGTTTTTTTTAATTTCTTTGTATACACTAGATATCAGTCCTCTATCCTCTGCCAGTATCTGGCAAAGATTTTCTTTCATTCTGTAGGCTTGCTCTTCATACTTTTTTTACTGTTTCCTTTGCTATGGAGAAGTTTTTAATTTGATGCAATCCCATTTATTGATTCTCAGTTTTATTTCTTGAGCTTTGGGAATCTTATGGAAAAAGACTCTACCAGTGACTGTATGTTGGAGTGTTGGTCTTAGGGTTATTTACAGTGATTGCAAAGTTTCTGGTATGATTCCTAAGTCTTTAGTCCATCTCAAGTTGACTTTTGTGCAGGATGAGAGATAGGGATCTAATTTTATTCATTTACATATGGATATCTGGTTTTCCCAGCACTGTTTCTTGAAAAGGTGGTCTTTTCCCCAGTGTAAGTTTTTGGCTCCTTTGTGAAAAAAAACAACTAGTTATAAGTGCAAGGATTTATTTCTGCATCTTTTATTCTATTACACTTGTGTATGTGTCTGGTTTTGTGACAATACCATGCTGATTTTGTTATTATATCTCTGTAGTATAATTTGAAATCAGGTATTATGATGCCTCCAGCATGGTTCTTATTGCTCAGAATTGCTTTGGCTATTCTGTGTCTTTTGTTTTTTCATATGAATTTTAGGAATATTTTTCTATCTCTAAAGAATAACATTGGCATTTTGATAGTGATTTCATTGAATCTGTCTATTACTTTTGGAAAATACCATTTGCATCATAGAAGCTTTCTCAAAGTAGAGTGTGCTTCTAGATCATTTCAATCAAAAAACTTAGATAATATATGGCTCTCTAAGATTCAGCTTTATTGTCTAAGAAGACATCATTATTATAAATAATTTTAAGAAAAATTTAGGGCAATTTTTAGTTTTTCAAATGAAGCCAGACAATTATCTTCCATAGCAGCATGGTCAGTAACAGGATTATCCATAACCACATAGCCATAGCCATAGCCATAGCCCAGGCCTTCATAGCCACAGCCCAGGTCATCATAGTACTTGCTGCGGAAGCTCATGTCAGGAGTGGAAGGCTCAGCTGTATAGCAGAGTTGGGTTCTAGAGTTCTAAGTTTATAATGTGTACAGGGATTTATAGCCCAACTAAGTTGCATGTGGACCAAACTACAGACACTGTTGGATTCACATTCCAAACTAATTGGCATTGAAGTCAACTAGCATATTTCTCACCGCAAATATACCCAAGTAACTGCTGGGTGTCAGGATGTGTATAATGATATTTTGTTAGATTCTTCTGTGATTATGAGAGATTCTTCTCCTGTTTATGTGGCTTGTTTATTCCAGATGCTAATTAGATCTTATAACTGATACAGATTTCATTTCTTTTTTTTTTTTTTTTTGCGGTACCGGGGATTGAACGCAGGGGTGTTCTACCTCCGCGCTACGCCCCCGGCCCTATTTTTTATACTTTATTTTGAAACCGAGTCTCACGAAGTTGCGGAGGGCCTCACTAAGGAGAGGGAGAGAGAGAGAGAGGGAGAGAGAGAGAGAGAGCGAGCTGAGGCTGGCCGCGAACCCGGATCCTCCGGTCTCCGCCTCCCAAAGTACTGGGATTACAAGCGTGCGCCACCACGCCCGGCCTTACAGATTTCATTTCTTAAAAATATTTTCCTCTTTAATAGTATCTTCCTTTCTATCTTCACATATCACATCCACTTTGTAACAAGAGGATGATTTTAAAGAAGAAGCTAAGGATGGAAATCTTTCAGAGGAAAAGAAAAGGTGGCAAAATTTATTTGTAAGTTTTTGAATGATAATGTATTATATTATTTTCTTACAGAGTAATACTTTTATTTATCTCTTGCATATATATGCACTGATCATTTTGTGTATATTCCAAAGTAGTGGTAGAGTCAGTCTCTGAAGTTTAAACTCATGGACCATGGTTTTATACAAAGAGGAAGTCTTATACTTTCAAAACTTGCATTTCATTAACATTATATATTATGACACAATGAAATAGACACACCTCTTCCTGTATTCTTACCCAAAAAGTATAAATTCCACCTACTGGTAAGAAAAGTACAGACTCAAATTGAAAAATTCTATGAAGCATTTTACCCTTAAAAATAGTCAATGGCATTAAAGTCATAGAAAGACTATAAAAGGGTTACCAAGAGGAGACTAAAGAGATGGGACAAATGTCATATGGGATCCGAGGCTGAGACCTGGGACAGAAAAATGATAGTAGTGGAAAAATGGTGAACTCTGAAAAAATTCATAACTTAGCTAAGAATATTGTAAAAGATTAATATTATTAGCTTTGATAATTATTTTTATTAGGAGACATACAAACTTAGGTGTAACAGGGTGAATAGTATATAAGAGCATTTCATTTATTTTTTCAACTTTTATGAGTCTAGAATTATTTCAAAATAAATTTGGAAAGAGAAATTTTAAATGCTACATTTTGATTACATTGATTTGGTCATTAATTCTTTTACTCATCAAACCTTAAATAATCTTATGTTGGATACTATTGTGAAAATTTGGGATAGAGCAGTGAATAAGAGACAAGGCACCTATTGTTACAGATGTTACATAAGCCAAGATGGGTTAAGACAGATTTAAAGAACACTTCAAAGTGGGAATAAGTCTCTGAGAGAACTAGAGGGAAGGAAAGGGAAGGATCCTGCCATTGCCGCTGCTACTTTCAGGAGGCAACTCAAGAGCAGGGGCTTTAAGTTGGAGACAAAGTTGGTGGATCTGAAGAGCCTGAAGTCCATTGTTATCTGTGTACCATAAAGAGAAGCCGCATATTGCAAAATGCTTTTATAGATATGGTTAAGGCTATGACAGGGAAGACCATGAAGGCCATGTTTTCTAAGCTTCAGGTTGCCAGATATAAATATAAAAGAAAAAAAGAAAAGATACACAGAGAAACTTGATTTTCAGATATTTTTTAAAAAGCACTTATAATAGAGTATTTGGAATATTCAATATTTTGAATATAAAAATTCTGAAATTTATTTGCCTGGTTGTCTATTATAATCTAGCAAACAATGTAGAAATACATTAAGCATTTTTTCTCTAGAAGGGCTTTTATATAATGTATGCCCTTCATGCTTTCAGATGTAGAGAAAAGAAAAGGGAAGAGACTTGGGAGAATGGAAAATCATGAATTTAACTACTGCTTAATAATTTTGATGATGATTTACAATCTAAGGAGATGCCAAGTGGCCATTTGGATATGTATAAATATATATATTCATATATATATATATATATATATATATATATATATCAGAATTATAAATGTGACAATGAGATTAATTCAGGAAATGTATTTACACAACTAAAGAGAGATTATGTGGGAATATAAGAAGAGCTGTATTTACTTGTATACACACTCACATTTAGGGCAAAAAACTGAAGAGAAGAAAAAGAATATTGAACAAGAGCAGCTGGTGAGATTGTGATTAAACCAAATGTGTGTGGTTGAATGAAGGAAAAAGTTGGGTAGTTTTTCAGACATGAAAAGAGAGGTTGGTCAATCTCCATGCTACACTCAGCTTTATTAGAAAAAGACATAGATTTGGCAAGACTGAGGTCTTGGCAATCTCTGTAGGAGTTGTTCCAGTAGTGTTGGGAGCCAAAGACCAAAAGCTGTGAAAGGAGAGGAAACTAAAAATCCACCATGGATATAAATGTGAAAGTTTGTAATGAAACAGAAAAGGGAATGAGATTTTGCTGGAGAGGATTAAGGAACTCAAGAAAAATCATTTTTCTCTTTTATTTATGAATATTCTTGAGAACTCAATGCAGATCAGACAATATAAACAGGAAAAAATTAAAAGGGAATCTCATTGCATTATTGCTTTGCTATTATGATTAGAAAGGGAAATTTAATTCTTCTGAATAAAGAAATTAATACCAGGAAGTAAGTTCTATGGAGAAATAATTTAGTAAACATTATTAGGAATATTGTGTTGCACTAAAAAACATCTTCACAGTTATTTTAGTTAGATGTTAAGAAAGTTAATTATGTTTTTTAATTGCAATTTAGTTATGCAAATTTCAGGTGCTTTTTCTAAGAATGTAGCTTAAAGGAAGTCTACCATTATGTTATTTAAATTAGCTTTTACTGAAAAATTATTCCAAGTTATTACTTAACTCTGTACTATGATAAGTTGAAGCCACTTTTACTTTTTGTATGTGAAATGTGAAAATGATATAGTAAAGATGTTCTCCAGTTCTGGCATCGCAACCCAGCCAATAGCAAATAAAATGTCATAATAATGTGTTTATTTCACAATAATTAATCAAGGGACAAATATGGAAAGAATTTTCAGAAACATACATTAAATGAATAAATAAATGTAGTTGACCTGATCATTACTATGAAAATTTTTGTTTTGTTTTGGTTTTGGTTTTGGTTTTGGTTTTTGCAGTAGTGAGGACTGAAACCAGGGCCTTGTGCATGTTAAGCAACTACTTCACCACTGAGTTATATCCCTAGTCCATTGTGAAAGTATTTTATTAAGAGACTTGCTTATTCATTTGACATACTTATAAATATTGGTATGTGGAAATGTCATATCCTCACATTCACTCTTGTATATAACTGAAAGTACATTTTTCAACTAAAATGTGACTCTACTCCCACTTTTTTGTGTCTCCAATAGGAGTAAATACCACACTGATTTGAATGAAGAGGATAATTCTAGGGCTATGGAAAATAACTACTTAGTGTACCTTGTCGCAGATAATAATGGCAGGATATCTTGATAAAGATAACACTGTCTAATATACTGATAAACATAAATTCATGATAAGCCCATTAAAGTTAGTTACATACATTATATGTATAATATTTATTAGAATACTAACTAATCACTGTATACTCAATTTGGAAAAATGAGTGGAGACATTGGATTCTAGGGACTAAATTCTGCTTTAGAGTACTTCAACAGAACTTAAACCTAAATGAGTTATACTCATTGGTACAGATAGAAAAGTTTAATTCATTTTGCTAAGACTTACTTTTCTGGAGATAATAATTAGTTGAATTATCATCAACCTCATAGAGATAAAAGATGCATTTGGTTTTAGTATGGAAAAAGAAATTGAATCCCAGGAGAAGAAAATTAATTTACATTTAGAGAAGAAAAACTTATGAGTCCAAGAGTGTTATTCTCATTAAATATTTTTTTTAAAATAATGAAACCATTGAAAAAGGGACTTCAGATAAATAAGGGGTGATATTAGTGGTGGAAGGGGATTTGGGGAGAGAGGTGGGGAGGTAAAAGGGAGACTTGATGAAGGAAACAGTTCAATTAATGCTATATTCATATATGAAATTATCAATCCCAATTGCAATATTATGTACAGGGAGGGGGAGGGAGCGCGATGGGATCCACAGGGAATCAGCAAGTGCTGTGTGCATGTTTGTTTGTATCACTCTGACCCTCATTATGTGTAATTATAATGCACCAACATTTTTTTCAACTTAAAAAAAGAAACTATTGAGGTCCAAAACAAGTAAGATTATGACTAAGAAAGTATACCTTATATACAGGATAGTTGAGGTTAACAAAAGGTCTTGTTTGAGGCAGGATTTTATGAGCATGAGTATGTGTGTCTCTTCTCATTGAAATTCTAATAGGATAACCAGAGTCCAAATGGGAGAACAAGCAAAGCAAGCTCTTTAATGCCTCTGAGGCTTCATCTTGCGGTTGAGAAACAACAAACTAATTAGATCACTCATAACATTAGCCAATGGCATGACATGTACAGTGGGCCACACCCACACCGAGACATACAAAAGGCTCTCTGCAAGGAGGACTGCCCAGACTCAAGTCACCTACACTCCCTCTCTACCTAGGACAACCTCAACAACCAACACCATGTGTGGCAGCTACTACGGAAACTACGGGAACTTCTATGGCGGCCGTGGCTACGGATGCTGTGGCTACGGAGGCCTGGGCTATGGCTACGGAGGCCTGGGCTATGGTTTTGGAGGCCTGGGCTGTGGCTACAGAGGCCTGGGCTATGGCTCTGGAGACCTGGGCTCTGGCTATGGATATAGATCCTTCTCCCTCGGTGGCTGTGGCTATGGATGCAGCAATGGCATTGGCTACTACTATTGAAGACACCATCAGAGATTCTCACCTTCGATAATCATAACGTCAAGATTTTGAACCCCTCATCTTCTGAGCCATTTTGCTTTAGTAACGATTATCTCACATCACAGGTTTCTGACATGATCTTGCTGAAGACTTTCCCTGCGGTGCCCTCTGGATCCGATAACCCAAATTTATCCTTTTGTGGATTGATCTCATGAAAAGTGGGAGAAGGTGAAATTCATTCTGTGAATTCCTGTATCGTCTCTCATGAGCCAATGATGTCAGAGATCCTGTCTTCTGACTTTTAGGCAGGAGCATTTTCTCTATTTGCCAAATAAATTTGTTCAATCTGAACTAAGACATGCAGTTTTCTTTTTATTTGAAATCCAGTATTTATTATTTCTATTTGAATTAAAAGAAATAATTATTAACTTCTTTTAATTCCTGAAAATTTTTACATTTGTCTTTTTTCAAAAATGAATCTATCAAGAGATAAATATGGAAAGAACATTCAACTGATAAAGTGACAATAATAAGTGTCATTATAAGTTATTAGGATTAAAGGAGATCATATTTGACAATTTTGTTAACTTTTGCCTGAAAACTCTCTATATTCTATATATTCCAATTGCTACTTTACCAAAACCTTTACATGTAAAATCCTTTAGAAGATATGAAAGATGACACAGGATTTTCTACTTCTTAATTTGGGGCATATTAAGAGGTATTTCCTATATTTGCCCCAAACAAGAGATAGAAAAGTTTAAACTGATTCCTTCTACCTAACTTTTACATGTCTTACACTAGTTTATTTATTTTTGTAAAGGTGACATCTTTTGTGAAATCCATTATGTATTTAATTTTAGAGCCATTTTAAGGCATCCTCTATTTCTGTTTATCTAGAGATTTTAACATATGAATCAAGTGAGAGAAATATGCAAGACATAAAAAGTACTAACATTTATAGCATTACAATATCAAATAAAGAAGAAAAACAAAATGATGCATAAATCTACTTAAAGAAATAATGGTTTGAATTTCCCAAAGTTGGTAAAAGTCAGAAATACATAAAGGTAAAAGTTGTAAATCCCAATGAGAATAATCTCAAAGTAAATCATGTCTGGCCATATTGTAGTCAATCTTCTGCTAACCAAATACAATGAATAAAATAAAATATACTTAAAAACAGCTAAACAGAATATTACTTATAAAGAATAATGAATTACTATGGATTTCTCTTGAGAAACTCTACAGTCCAAAAGAAAATGGGAAACAACTAAAGTGCAGTTTCCTTGAAATTTTCTTCACCAGATAAAGTAGTCCATCACAATTAAGTTTAGGCTCTCACAAAGTCTCAGAGCATAGACAAAATACAACCAAATTCTATGTGACAATGGGCAAGGGGTAGCCGGTGGAGCAAACCAAACAGAATATTCTTTTTCATCTCAAACATCACCAACATGACCATATAAACATTTCTATTAGCATTCTAGTCTTCTGAGTCGCCACCATAATCATTCATTTTGCTCTGCTTACAGCCTTTTAGATGTTTTCCAGCATGCTTCTTGATAAATAAAGGGAAGAAGTTAACAAATTTTGGTTCCCAATTTTGAAGGTTTCAGTCCAGGATTGATTGCACTGAGTCTGTGGTGAGGCAGCACATCAAGGCAGAAGTATGTGTTAGAGTAAAACTACTCACCCACAGTCAGGAAGAGAAAGACAATGAGGTGAGAAAGAGACTAAAGTTCCAGGACCCCCTTCAAAGGCACTTCCCTAGTGACCAAAAGACCTCCCTCTAGAGGCCCCACTTCTTAGATGTCTACCACTTCCAATAGTGCCAACTGGGGACCAACCCTTTATCACATGGAACTTTGGAGTCCAAAACATAATAGTTGGTAAACCCCCTAATCGTGTAAGGAAGAAATAATTCCAATTATATGGAATCTCTGTAGAAGAAAAAAAATGAGCTTGAACAAAAACAATGAGAGAGATAAAGCAGGACAAAGAGAGATGATTAACATAAAGTAGGAGGGAGCACTTTTCTATCCTTTTTTAATATTCATTTATTGGTGCATTGTAATTATACATTTTGATACACATCAGGGTAGCAGCATCATACATGCACACATTGCTCATTTAGCCCTCCCTTAAATCCCACCTTATTTCCTCCCCCCTCCCTCCCTCCCATGCTCTACATAGAGATTGAGTCTTATAAGTTTGTGTATATACATCATGTGCTATTGTGTGTTTCCCTCCACTCCCCTCCCAACTCCCTCAGTT
>PVJS01043434.1:0-17069 GCA_004027185.1 Glis glis | reverse complement strand
CCTTCCTTCCTCTTCTTCTTCTTTTTCGGTACTGGGGATTGAACCCAAGGGCATTCTACCTCCGAGTTATACCCCCCGCCCTATTTTTTTTTATTCTTTATTTTGAAACAGGGTCTCACTAAATTGCAGAGGCCTCACTAAGTAGCTGAGGCTGGCCGCAAACCCGAATTCTCCAGTTTCAGCCTCCGAAGTACTGGGATTACAAGCATGCGCCACCATGCCTGGCTCAAACCGTTTTCTTGACCTCATAATCTAGCGAACCCAGGGGCATTCTCCCTTCGAGCTACACCTCCAGCCCTATATTTTATTTTTTATTTGGAAACAGAATCTCACTAAGTTGCGGAGAGCCTCGCTAAACTAAGTTGCTGAGGCTGGCTGCGAACCTGCGATCCTCCTGTCTCAGCCTCCCAAGTACCAGGATCACAGGCATGCACCACCACGCCTGGCTACAGTTTGGCGTGTGAATCTCAGCCCACTGTCCTTTGGCTTGTCCCTTATTTGCGTAGCAAACTCCTACTCATCCCTCAGGGTCGTGGTCTTTACTCACTCCCTATTTGCCCGTTTTTTTTCCATTGGAATGAAAGTTTCTCCAGAGAATGACGCTGAGTTCTTGATCTGATATCTTCAGCTATGCCCAACCTCTGCAGGATGTAGGTACTGAATAAGGATGAGCAGAAAGTCCAAGCTTACCAAATGTGCTTGCTTCATGTCTAAACCGCATCGAATATTCACTCAGTTTGAATGGTCTTGGTTAAAATGACCTCTAATTCCTATTCACCCTCCTATATAGCTCATAAAAATCCCCCTTTACCCCGTTGTCTTAACATGGCTAATTCCTAGGAGTCTTGGTGAGATGGTTGCTGAGAGCAGAGAGGTTTCCTATCAATCCAAACCAATCTCTGACAAAATTTTGACAACAGGAGGGAATTTTTTTTTTCAGTACTTGGGGTGGAACACAGGGCGCTCTACCACTGAGCTGCACCCCCATGTTCCAGTATTGGGAAATTGCTCGGGTATTGATTTCCAATAAAAATGTAAAAAGCAGTCAGTTTCTCCCTGCACTGGGGCAGGGAGAAACCCAGCGTGGCCTGTTACACTCCAGAACTCCCCTCCTCTCTCCTTCGCCCTGATGTTAACCCATAGTAAGAATGTAGAGGCAATTAAAGCCTTTAGCCCTAAAAATAGAGAGAAGCAATTAAAAGCCCCAAGGTCACAGTGACTCTGCCTGGCACGTTTTAAAACCATAAAGGTAGCAAGAGCCTCATGCCTTGCTCTTAGAGATCGCACACAGCTGCCCTGGCTGCAATCAGTGCCTCTGTTTCCCTCCTTTTCTTCATGACCCGGCCTTGGTATGTGAAATTACTTCAAAGCACCCATAATTGATAGGCAACAAGCAACCGGGCTTCTCCATTCCCCACCGCATTAGTACCAACTTTGTGGAGAGATTCCAGAGTTTCATAAATTGACATAGTAGCGTTCAAGACATGTAGTGTTGGTAATCGAACATTTGTTTAATGAATGATGTGAACAAAGTTACACCTGAATTAGACATGGAGGCACAAAAGCTGGTTTATTATAGTCCTGCCCCCTCCTTGTCTCTAGTTCTTACTACCTTGGTCAACAAAAGTGTTTCGCCCCTGCCCATTCCTTCCTGTGGACTTGTGGTTGACTCGGTCTTGACGTTAGTTAGGTCTCAGTTCAGAAACATCTCCCTTCACTTCACAGAACACAGGGCTGGTCTGTGCTTTCTTTTCCAAATCCCACAGGTCCCCTTCCTAGCCTGTTCTCTACTCATAGTATTAAGAGGAATCATTATTATATGTTCACAGACCATCCCAGTTCTGATAGAGACTCCCCCAGACCCAGAGACTGGGTGTCACACCTGTGATTTCCTGTTAACTCCACCCTGGCTCCTGTTCTAAGAAGGCAGCCTTTTCTCTGGGCCAGATGGGGGTGACTCCCTGGCTCTTTCTCAGCCGAGATCCCCACCAGTTCCTATGTTCTGGAGGGAGCTGGGGACACCCTTGAAGGCAAGGGTAGCAACAGATACAGCCCTTTAGCAACAGATACAGGCAGCTGTCCCTCCCTCTGTCCCTACCCCAACCATTAATTTCCTTACCTACTCTTTTTCTTTTTCTTTTCTTTTTTTTTTTTTTTTTGGTACTGGGAATTGAACCCAGGAGCATTCTACTTCTGAGCTACACCCCCAATCCTTTTTATTTTTTGTTTTGAAAATAGGGTCTTTCTAGGTTACTGAGAGTCTTGCTACACTGCTGAGGCTGGCCTTCAACCTGCAATCCTCCTGTCTCAGCCTCCCAAGTGATGTGGGAAAACAGAGCCATGGAAATAACTATTAGTTAAGTATATAGACGTAGAATAGGAAAAATAGGATTTCCCTGCTCCCTCCCTCTTCTAGACTAGCGAGCTGACCCTTTGCAGAGAAGAGACAGAGATTTGCAAACTAATGAGTCAACCCCTCCCTCTCAGCCAGCCCAGAGACAGGTCGGCAGGGATCCTTCCTTAAATGGTAAGACAAGCTGGCCCTGCCGGCAGGTCTGATAAGAGGGAGACAAGACAATTTGATTTAACTACTTTCTTTGTTTCTCTGTAACGGGTTTACAAGGTGTACTAAATTCTCCCTTTTCCTTTTTTTTTTTTTTCTGAGTTAAGTGACCAACGGTATTTGGAATCCCTTGGTTCGGGGTTCAGGGTGGGAATTCTCTGCCTGAGTCATCAGCCGTTGATTAAAGAATAAGCTGCTTTCCTCCTTTCGGCCTCCAGGGTCTATTTTGTCTCTGAAATTGAGCAATAGAGCTCTCTCCTGCAATACAAGTGCTGTGATTACAGGTGTGTGCCATCATCACGCCCGACTTCGTTCACTGATTTAGGAACACTTTTTGTATATTTAAAGGGTCACCATTCAGCGCCTGTGTTTTTGCTTTGCTGGCGGGAATGGTCTGGCTAGAGAAAGAGCAGAACTCTGCGACTTCAATCACTGGTGCCACTGTGAGCCTTGGAAATCACTGGCATCTGTTTTCTACTGGAGACGAGAGAGAACAGAGAGTTGGGGCAGGGGCCCTAGGCCCAGGCTCTGAGTTGTCTGAGGGGTTGATGACGTTACAAATTCAGAGAGAGGCTCATAGATGCTGCACGGAGGCTCTTATTACCCTGTGGCATAAGGGACCTCCTTATCATTTGTCATTTGTCCTGAGGGTCCCGGCTCCATCTAAATTTGTGGTCTTTCCAGTCTCCCATCGAATTCCGAAGGTTTTTCTGCACAGAGAAATACAACCCCGTGTCCACTGCAAACAAGAGTCCCATCACCAGGCAGAAAACGATTTGGTGCCAGGACATGATGAGTGGGGAGGTGGATGGAAATGTTGGACCTAGAGGGAGAAATAGAGAAACAAGAAAAATGGCAGGCAGACATTTGGAATACACAGCAAGGCCACGGTGGCCAGCGTTCCTGACACTGCCCACAGACAGGTTTTGGGGAATGGATAGCGGGGGTCTGGGCCGGGAAGCCTTTGCCGCCTCCTGCAGACTCAGCCTATCAGACATTCAGCCCCAGCTTCTGCTTGTCTGGCGGGCATGTGACAGGGGGTGTTCAGAAAGTTTGGGTGTCAACTGGAGTTGTGTGATGATTATGACATTGTCATATAATGCCATTGTCTATAAACTGGCATGGATTACTGAGTTTTAGTTGCAATTTTTGTGTGTGTGCGTGGTACTAGGGATTGAACCCAGGGGCGTTCTCCCTCTGAGCTACACCTCCAGCCCTTTTTAGTTTTTTTTTATTTTTTATTTTGAAACAGTGTCTCACTAAGTTGCTGAGGCTGGCCTTGAACCTCAGCCTCCCAAGTACTGGGATTACAGGCCTGCACCACCATGCCTGGCTACTTGCAATTTATTTGAACTTAATTTTGATATAATTTCAAATTTATAGCAAACTTACCAGAATAGTATAAAGAACCCTCATATATCCTTTACCCAGATTCGTGAATTATTTATATTTTACCCCATTTGTTTGCTCTGTTTCCGTAACAATTCAAGAGTACAAAAGGTCCTCCACATCTGTGGGGCCTGCCTCTGGGGAGTCAACCAACTGCAGGTCAAAAAAAATTTTTTTAATTGTGCCTGTACTGAACATGTACAGACTTTTTTTGCAGTATTGAGGACTGAACCCAGGGTTGTTCTACCACTGTCACACACCCAGCTCTTTCATTTATTTATTTATTTATTTATTTATTTATTTATTCATTCATTCATTCATTTTATGGTACTGGGGATTGAACCCAGTGGCATTCTATCTCCAAGCTACCCCTAAGCACTTTTTTTTTTTTTTTTGCAGTACCGGGGATTGAACCCAGGGGCATTCTACCTCTGCACTAGACCCCCGGCCCTATTTTTTTATACTTTATATTGAAACCGGGTCTCATGAAGTTGCAGAGGGCCTCACTAGGTAGAGAGAGAGACAGGGAGAGAGAGAGAGAGAGAGAGAGAGAGTTGAGGCTGGCTGCGAACCTGGATCCTCCGGTCTCCGCCTCCCAAAGTACTGGGATTACAAGCGTGCGCCACCACGCCGGGCTTCCCCCAGCTCTTTTTATTTTGAAACAGGGTCTTGCTTAGTTGCTGAGGATTTCGCTATATTGCTGAGGCTGGCCTTGAACCTGCGATCCTCCCGTCTCCCAAGGACTGGGATTACAGGCGTGTACCACTATGCCCAGCTTTATTATTTATTTTGAGTCTTGCTAAGTTACTACACATTGGCCTCAAACCTGTGATCCTCCTGTGTTGGCCTCTCAAGTACTAGGATTACAGGCATGTGCCACCATGCCTGATTTGTACAGACTTTTTCTTGTCATTATTCCCTAAATAATACAGTGTAACAACTATTTATATCACATTTACATTACATTAGATATTATAAGTAATCTAGAGATGATTTAAAGTAACAAGAGCCTGGTGTGGTGGCACACGCTTGTAATCCCAGTACTTGGGAGGCTGAGACCGGAGGATTCAGGTTCGCAGCCAGCCTCAGCTACTTAGTGAGGCCCTCCACAACTTAGTGAGACCCTGTTTCAAAATAAAGAACAAAAACTAGGGCTGGGGGTGTAGCTCAGAGGTAGAATGCCCCTGGGTTCCATCCCCAGTACGGCGAAAAAAAAAAAAAAGAAGTCTTATCAGGTAGAGTGTGCATGCAAGATTTCTGAAATTGCATATTATCACACAGAAGTTTTCTAGGTGTTCAAAACAGTGTGACCTCAGGGACACGTTCATTGTTTATTTATGTATTGATTGTGCCTCAGTTGCTTCCTCTGAAATGAAGTTAATATTCCCTAGCTCATCATGCTGTGAAGGTCCACTATGATCATCAAATCAGGTTCCTGTAAAGAATCTAGCATGTGAGCCGGGCGCTATAGTGCACACTTGTAATTCTAGTACTTGGGAGGCTGAGACAGGAGGATAGCAGGTTCGAGGCCAGCCTCAGCAACTTAGGGAGACCCTGTTTCAAAATAAAAAAGAAAATAGGGCTGGGGGTGTAGCTTGGAGGTAGAATATCCCTGGGTTCAATTCTCAGTACGAAGGAGGACAAAGAATCTAGCGCATGGAAAGGTCCCCAATAAATATCAGCTTGTTTTTCTTACGGAGAAGAAATCAAGGTTCAGAGACACTAAGTGGTTCAGCTGTAGCTGCACAGTTAATTAGCCATGGAGGCAGAACCCAGGCCTGGGCCCTGTTCCTGATGAGCTTAGAGGCTCCTGCCAGCCTAGCTCTTGCCTAGGAATTTAGGCTTGCATAGGAAAGAAGTGCAGGTGAAGATGGCCCAGTGTGACAGGGACAGAGGGCACCGTGAGTATTGATGGGCTTCTGCTCCTGCTGCCACACTGCAGAGTGAATGACACCTCTCAGCTACCCCTTAGGGACAGGCTGGAACAGAAGTGCAAAGCTATCCAGCACCCAGGGACTTTGAGGGTCTCTGCTGGCCACTAGGTGGGAACCCCAATGTCAGTCAGGAATCTCCTCCCACTTGTTTCCACAGCGCGGGTGCAGGTGCCGTGCTCAGGGGTCTGGGCTGGCTGCTGAGTCTCACCTTGAACGAGGATGCTCACGGTCTCTGAAGACTTGTTGTTGTTCCCGATGAGCCCCCTGCAGAAGTAGGAGCCGCTGTCATTGTGCGTGGCTGCTGGGATGTAGAGCTCAGAATTCTGGAGGAAAAACCTCCTGCCTCTGCCATTCTGTAAATACGTGACTTTTCGCACAGGGTAGTTCCTCCAGCTGTGGCATTTCAGCCGCATGGGATCTCCCTCCTGGAACACCCACTGCTGGGTCTGGAGCAGCAGCCAGCCTGAAAGACACCGGGAAACAGCAGGCCTGGAGGCCCAAGCTCTCTCACCCAGACACTCCCCACCCAGATCTGGGACGTAATGGAAAGCCGGGCTGGGGGGTGTCCTGCACCGCTCCCTTCGGGAAAAAGGTGGGGTGGCTGGGCCCTGCCAGAGAAGTCAGGTCACACCAAGACCTGTGGTCTGATAAATGGGGACACACACACACACACACACACACACACATGATCAAAACATAAAAGTTACAGCAGAGAGACTAAGAATGAGGTAGGTAAGTGGGGTGTAGTAGTGCATGCCTACAATCCCAGCTACTCAGAAAGCTGATGCAGGAGAAGCGCAAGTTCGAAGCCAGCCTGGGCAACTTAGCAAGACAAAATAAAAAATAAAAAGGGTTGGAGATGCAGCACATTGGCAGAGTGTCCCTGAGTTACAACCCAAAACAAACAAACAAACAAACAAACAAAAACAAAACAATAAAAAAACAAGGTTAGGAATATTTGTAGGATCCTTAAATGCTAGACTTGGATTCATTTAGGCAGGTAATAGGAATTGCAATAAGTTCTAGACCAAAGGGTAAAAATTGCATTTGAAAATGACGATTTACCCCATTAGAGAGCAGGTGGATTTCAGAAGGAATAGACAGTTGTAGGAATATTGAAGGATTCTTGCAGCAGTCAGGAATAATATGATTGGGTGGCCACTGAGTGGTTGCAGGAATTATGCAGGAGTACTGGCAGTAAAAGTCAGGGAGCGCAAAGACAAAAGGCGAGACTGGCGGTGCTCATGGTAACTGGCGGTTTCTGAAAGGCCCAGGGCCCTCTCAAAACCATCTTTATTACTGAGATTGGCTTTCAGGAGAGAAAGATCTTATATCACCGGAACACCTGTTCTCACGACCATCTTACCCAGTAATCTGCCTCCACACATGAAGCTGTGCTCAGAAGGGGACCCGAGTAATTAAAAATGATGTTGCAGCCGGGTGCAGTGGTGCACACCTGTCATTCCAGGACTTGTGAAGCTGAGACAGGAGGATCGCAGGTTTGAGGCCATCCTCAGCCACTTATCGAGACCCTCAGCAACTTAGCAAGTCCCCGCTTTGAAATAAAGACTAAAAAGTACTGGGAATGTGACTTGGAGGTAGAATGCCCCTGGGTTTGATCCCCAGAACCCCCAACAATGATATTGCAGACAAATATTCTAATGGTATAAGAACACATTAATGAGATAATGTTAAATTAAAAGGGCAGAATACAGCGGGGACGTTTGTATTCCCAGTACTTGAGAGGCTGAGACAGGAGGTTCAAGATCAGCCTGGGCAATTCGGCAATTTAGCAATACCCTGTTTAAAAAAAAGGGGACACACACACACACACACACACACACACACACACACATATAAATAAATAAAATAAAAAGGCAGAATACATACATACATATATATGCACAGAAAAAAAGAAAAAGGATATGTATTTAAGTAATTTTTTTGTGGTACTGGAGATTGAACCCAGGGGCATTATACCTCTGAGCTACACCCCCAACCCTATTTTTTATTCTTTATTTTGAAACAGGGTCTCACTAAGTTGTAGAGGGCCTCACTAAGTAGCTGAGGCTGGCTGCAAAACCGGATCCTCCTGTTTCAACCTCCCAAGTACTGGGATTACAAGCGTGCGCCACCACGCCAGGCGTATTTAAGTATTAATAGAGGTTTTCTCTGGGAGAGTAGGACCAAAAAGCCACTCTTTATTTTTTTAGTTTAATTTTTGGTACTGGGCTTGAATACAGGGATGTTCTACCTCCAAGCTACACCCCGATCCTTTATTGTTATTATTATGATTATTATTATTTTAAACTTTGAAACAGGGTCTCGCTAAGTTGCTGAGGCTGGCATCAAATCTGCGATCCTCCTGTCTCAACCTCCCAAGTACAGGGATTATAGGCATGCACTACCACATCTGCTTTTATTTTTATTTATTTATTTATTTATTTATTTATTTTTGTGGCACTGGGGATTGAACCTAGGGGTATTCTACCTCCAAGCTACACCCCAGCCCTATTTTATTTTTATTTTGAAACAGGGTCTCTCTAGGTTAATGAGAGTCTCACTATTTGTTGAGGCTATCCTCGAACGTGCGATGCTCCTGTCTCAGCCTCCCAAGTACTGGGATTACAGGTGTGTGCCACCATGCCCAGCTGTTACTTTTTATTTTGAAATAGGGTCTCACTAAATTGCTGAGGGCTGTTCTAAGTTGCTGAGGCTGGTCTTGAACCTGCGATCCTCCTGTGGATGAACATTCACTCTGTGTGTGCCCAGTGTGAGTGAAGTTGTGCAGTGTGGCAGTCCTGTACCCACTATTTGACAAGTTTTGGTGTTTTACCTAAGGCCAATTTACAGCTACAACTACAACTCTGATATCAGTCAGTGGGACCACGCATCATCTCATCTCATCTTTAGTTTTTTGTTTTTCTGTTTGGGTACTGGGGATTGAACCCATGGGGGCTCTACCTCTGAGCTACACCTCTAGCCCTATTTTCTTTTTTAATTTGGAAACAGTCTCGCTAAGTTGCTGAGGCTGCCCTCAAACCTGTGATCCTCCTGTCTCAGCCTCCCAAGTACTAGGACTACAGTCATGCGTCACCATGCTCCACCTACAACTTAGTTTTAATCCCCAAGAACATCATCTTCTGCCTCTTCCCAAGGGTTCTAGGGCCCTCTTCTCCTCCAGCGACTCACCAGCATGGACTTCTAGCTGCACCGCATCACTGAGCTTGGAGAGATCTGTATGGCATTGGTACTGTCCACTGTCCTCAAAACTGGCAGATCGAATGAGGTAGCTGGAGGCCTGGCTTGAGATGAGGCTCCCATTATGCAGCCATTTGGTGGAATTGCCCCCAGGGGGGTGGCACTTCAGTGTCACACGGTCTTCCTGGAGCATCCTGACCCATGGAGGGTCCAGGGACACCACAGCCTTTGGGAGGTCTGCTGAGGAGCCAAGAGAATGTGCAATGAGGGCAGACAGATGAGAAGGCCCAGGGTGCGGAGCCAGGGTGAGCCCATCACAAACCCACAGCGGGGGCTCAGCCCGAGGGGCTCAGTCATGGAGCATTTTGTCTGGAAGGTACTTGGTCACCTCATTTTTTTGGTACCCAGGATTGAACCCAGGGGCATTCTACCCCCCCAGCCCTTTTTACTTTTTATTTTTGAAACAGGGTCCTGCTAAGTTGCTGAGGCTGGCCTGGAACCCGTGATCCTCCTTTCTCAGCCTCCCAAGTACTGGGATTACAGGCATGGGCCACCATGCAGGGCACTTGGCCCCATTTTGGGCCTGCTCTGTAGCTTGAGACAAAACTGGCCAGAGAAGCACAGGGCCAACCCCTGCCGTGATGGGGACACCGTTCCTGCCCGCTCCGTATTGGCAGTTCCACACGATGGCTCTTTCCCAGCACCCTGTGGCCACTGAATCCTCTCCTCTTGTGCCTCCCCTGATAGATGCAAGACCACAAAGCACACTCACCAGCTTGCGTGGCTGCTGAAACTGCAAGAAAAAGTGTGAATCAGATACTGGGTGGGGACAGAGACCAACACTACCAGAGCATAAAATGACCCGACTCCCCGCCCACCCGGCCTGCCCAGTGTTCCCAAGAACGGAGGTGTATATAGTGGAGACCTCTCCCGCTACCTGCCCTCTGGTCTCCAATACCTGGGCTTCCTGCCCCACCGAATACCCAAATCCTTACTTTCTTTTTCCCTTTTTTGGGGGGGGTGCTGGGGATTGATTGAACCCAGTGGCATTCGACCTCTGAGCTACATCCCAGCCTTTTTAAAAATATTTATTTATTTATTTATTTATTTATTTGCAGTATTGGGGATTGAACCCAGGGGTATTCTACCTCCAAGCTACACCCCCAGCCCTATTTTTATTCTTTATTTTGAAACAGGGTCTCACTAAGTTGCGGAGGGCCTCACTAAGTAGTTGAGGCTGGGTGCGAACTTGTGATCTTCCTGTCTCAGCCTCCCACGTACTGGGGGATTACAAGCATGCGCCACCACGCCTTGGCTACTTTTTATTTTTGAAACAGGATCTTGCTAAATTGCTGAGGATCTCACTAAGATGTCCAGGCTGGCCTTGAACTTGTGATCCTCCTGTCTCAGCCTTCCAAGTACCAGGATTACAGGCATGCGCCACTACACCTGGCCCAAATCCCTATTTATTTATTTATTTATTTATTTATTTATTTTGGTGTCTGTGTGTTACTGGGGATTGAATTCAGGGGCATTCTACCTCTGAGCTAAACCCCCAGCCCTATTTTATTTTTATTTTGAAACTGGGTCTCACTAGATTGATGAGAGTCTCACTACTTGTTGAGGCTGTCCTCTAACCTGCAATCCTCCTGTCGCAACCTTCCAAGTACTGGGATTACAAGCGTGTGTCACTATGCCTGGCTCCAAATCCCTATTTTTGACACTCTTCCCTTACTTCTTGTTCCCTATTCAAACTCACAAATGAAGGGTCAAGATTGAATTTCCCTGCATCAAGCTACAGAAACAACCTTAGCAACCAGATCTCCAGGAAGAGTTAGAAATGCAAAGTCACAGCTGGGTGTGGTGGCACACGCTTGTAATCCCAGTACTTGGGAAGCTGAGACAAGAGGATCGCAGGTTTGTGGCCTGGGTTCAATCCCCCAGATTGAAAGATAGAAAAAAAGAAAGATAGAAAAAAATGCAAAGTCACATGTCAGATGAGAAAAGACAGACCCTGGGGACCACCTTACGCATAGGGAAACTTCAATTTACACTTAGGGAAACTGAGTCCCAGAGAGGCCAAGAAACTGACTTCACAATCCCCCTTCTCTTCCTCATGCTGCACAAATCAGAACCAGCCCTCTGCTCATGTCTAGCCCTTGGGCAGTTTGTCCCAGGGGCTAAATCCGGGGCTACAGGTGTAGTGAGGGGTCCCATCCCTGGCCTGGAAGAAGGTCTCTGCTGGGCCCAGGCACCCTGAGCTCTCCCCTCAGCTGGGGGACCCTGACTTACCTAAAAGTAGCAGAGCTGTTGGCAGCAGGTACCACATCCTGTTCCACTGGAGCGAACAAGTCACTGCAGACACCAGAGCCCTCAAAGGACTGAGCCGATCAGAGAGAGGAAGTAAGACAGCCTTGTCCCCACCCCCAGTCCATCGCTCTACAGGTTCCTTTTCCGGGAACATCATCTGGTTCCTGAACATGAACTTGGACAAGTGAGCCCTGTACTGGGGCAGGGACAGGAGGGAAGGGGTCTGGAGGAGGAGCCAAGGTCTCAGGACCCAAGGTCTCAGGACCCAGGCCACAGTGGGCATCTGGGACACACAGGATCTATCGGGGTACATCCTCAGCAATCTCGGGGTGTGTACACCCATTCTCAGGTTGGGGTCCAGCCAGTGCCAAGAATGGTATAGCATGACCTTGGGAGTGAACTTCAAGAGGGCGAGCATTCCCTGGGGTCCTTCAGTTCTATCTCAGAATTTATCACTACCCATCTCTATCCAGCCCAGGGTCTGCCTGCAGACAGAAAGTTTCCTCTTAGCTGGGCATAGTGGCACATACCTGTAATCCCAGCACTTGGGAGGCTGAGACAGGAGGATCTCGGGTTTGAGGCCAGCAACTTAGCAAGACCCTCAGGAATTTAGTGGGACCCCATTTCAAAGTAAAAAATAAAATAGAGTTGGGAGTATAGCATGAAGATAGAATGCCCCTGGGTTAAATCCCCAGTACCAATAAACATTAAAAAGAAAGTTGCAACTTAAAATCTTCAGACTACTGGAAGTGTCTCTTTCTTCAATATTTTCTCCACCAACATTTCTCTCTCTCTCTGTCTCTTTCTTGGGATTGAACCTAAGAACATTTTACCTACAAGCTACACCCCCAGCCCTATTTTATTTTTATTTTTTAATTTTAATTTTAATTTTTTGTGGCACTGGGGATTGAACCCAGGGGCATTCTACCTCTGAGTTACACCCCCAGCCCTACTTTATTTTTATTTTGAAACAGGGTCTTGCTAGGTTGATGGGAGTCTCACTTTTTGCTGAGACTGTCCTTGAACCTGCCATCCTCCTGTCTCAGCCTCCCAAGTACTGGGATTACAGGCATGCACCATCACACCTGGCTACCCCCAGGCCTTTTTATTTTTTATTTTGAAATAGGGTCTCACAGAGGGCAGAGGGCTTTGCTAAGTTGCTGAGACTGACCTTGAACTTGCGATCCTCCTGCCTCAGCCTCTGAAGTACTGGGATTGTAGGTGTGCAACACCACGCCTGGCTAACATTTTCTTTCAGATTTCAAAATGCACATTCTCTTGGGATATGTAATCCACAGAAGCCACCAACTTCAACTTCATAGTGTGCACTTGATCAGTAGAGTCCTATTCACTGTTACAAGAAACCCTGGCCGGGTATGTTGGTCCACGTTTGTAATCTTAGCACTTGCTGGGCATGGTGGTGCAAGCCAATAATCCCTGTACTTGGGAGGCTGAGACAGGAGGATCGCAAGTTTGAGGACAGTCTCAGCAAGTAGTGAGACTCTCATCAACCTAGCAAGACTCTGTTTCCAAAAAAGAAATGAAATCAAGCTGGGGGTGTAGCTTGAAGGTAAAATGCCTCTGGGTTCAACCCTCAGTACCACAAAAATAAATAAATAAATAAATAAATAAATAAATAAATAAATAAATAAAAGTAATTCCAGCCAGGCGTGGTGGTGCACGCTTGTAATCCCAGTACTTTGGGAGGCGGAGACCAGAGGATCCGGGTTCGCAGCCAGCCTCAGCTCTCTCTGTCTCTGTCTCTGTCTCTGTCTCTGTCTCTCTCTCCCTCTCTCTCTCTACCTAGTGAGGCCCTCCGCAACTTTGTGAGACCTGGTTTCAAAAAAAGTATAAAAAAATAGGGCCGGGGGTGTAGCGCGGAGGTAGAACGCCCCTGGGTTCAATCCCCGGTACTGCAAAAAAAAAAAAAAAGTAATTCCAGTACTTGGGAGGCTGAGACAGGAAGATCCCAGGTTTGCGGCCAGCCTCAGCAACTTAGTGAGCTCTCAGCAACCTAGCTAGACCCTGTTTCCAAATAAGAAATAAAAAATAAGGCTGAGGGTGTAGCTCAGAGGTAGAATGCCTCTGGGTTCAATCTCCAGTACCACAAAAAAAAAAAAAAGAAAGAAAGAAAGAAAGAAACCCAGGAGAGAAGCGGGCCCTGGGAGGAAACACCTGTCAGATGCTAAAAGGAACACAGAAAGGGGGCGTGTGCAAGGTGGGGGACTCTACCTTGGCCCTGATGCTGCCGGGGCTATGGGGAGCCACAGGAGCCTGGGGTAGCTCTAGTCTCTCAGGGACCCAGAGGGCCTGGGCTGGTCTGTGGGTCAAATGGTCAGATTTGAAGCCAGAAGAGATGGCAGTGGGGTGTCCCGAACGTGGTAAGTTTGCCAACCTGTCTTTCCATGCTCCCCGCATGCACCTGCCCACACTCCCCAACCCCCACTTTACTTACTGTTACTTACTTTACTTACCCACACAGAGAATCAAGTGACTGCCTGGCGGTGCTGCTCCCGGACGCCTGGCAGGTCTCAGCTGGCTTGGGAGATGCTCAGCAGGATGGTGGGAGGCAGGGCAGCAGCAGGGGCCCGCTGACCACTGCTCCAGGCCCACACCCTCTCCATGCTCGAATTATAGAAAAGTCACTGCTCAGAGGTTATTTGCTTTGCTCCTGGGTGGAGTCCATGACCCTCTCCCATGGCTACCATCCATTCCCATGCCTTCCCGCCACCCCCATCCCTGCTCTAATTAGAAGCTGGTGCACAACGGGAACACCCAGGCAGCCTTTCTACAGCCTTTTCTTTTCTTTCTTTTTTTTTTTGTGGTACTGGGGATTGAACCCAGGGGGTATTCTACCTCCGAGCTACACCCCCAGCCCTATTTTTTGTTCTTCATTTTGAAACAGGGTCTCACTAAGTTGTGGAGGGCCTTACTAAGTAGCTGAGGCTGTCCTCGAACCTGCGATCCTCCTGTCTCAGCCTCCCAAGTACTGGGATTACAAGTGTGCATCACCACGCCCGGCTCTAGAGCCTTTTCTCAAGTGAGTCATGGATGTTTTGCAAAACCCAGGCTAGCATCGGAAAGCTTAAAGCTCCTCGATACAGCACTTCCGGTTCTTACCTGGGAACCCCAAAACAGAAAAGGCGCCTCAGAGTACTGTCTCTGGGGTGAAGGGGAACCCCCTTCTATCCTCCAGTTTCCTAGTGGCTGGCTGGTTTCCTTCGTTCCTTCCTTCCTTCCTTCCTTCCTTCCCATATTGAACCCAGGGGTGTTCTATCTCCAAGACATATCCCCAGCCCTACCCCCCTTTTTCTATTTTTTTTAAGTTTTTGAAAGAGTTGCTGAGTGTGTGGCTAAATTGCTGAGGCTGACCTTGAACCTTGCTCCTCCTGTCTCAGCCTCTCAAATACACAAGTACAGGTGTACCCCACCACCGCGCCCGGCCTCCCAGTAGCCTTCTGCAATGCAACTTGCGGTGTGAAGCGTTGGTTTTAGTTTTCCTTCTTTGAAGTTTTGTTTTCGTCTCTGATTCGTCTTCTGCAGAATGGACTGGCCAGATGGGAAGGAGAGGAGAGCACCCAGGACAGAAAGTGGCCGCCACAGGGTGCAAGCAGGGGAGGCCTTTAGCGGGTTTTCCTGAGCATCCTCACCCTGGGCCCTGTTGGGGTTGCTGTGAGGGTTATATCCTGTGATGGGTAAAGTGCAATCATCTTGGAATCTGTGTGCGTGCGTGTGTGTGTGGTGCTGGGATTGAACCCGGGGTGCTCTACCACTGAGCTACCTCTCCAGCCCTTTTTTTTTTTTTCACATTTTGAGATAGGGACTCACTAAGATGTCCAGGTTGGCCTTGAACTTGCAATCTTCCTGCCTCAGCCTCCTGAGTTGCTAGGATGACAGACGTGTCCCACCATGCTCAGCTTGGAATATTTTATATTGAAGTGTTGCCTTTACTTAGGCTCACCTGTTCTCCTTTCCTTTTTATTCCTCCCCCTCCTCTTTCCTTTCTTTCAGTATGGAAATGCCAGACACAGCACAAATTGCTGAGATGACAAAGGTCAATCAGTTATAATCCCCTGATACTTAACAGTTTCTTAGCACCAAATAAGTGGTGCTATGGGGACTGCATTTTATAAGCCGGGTGTGAGGACACACGATCCCAGTGCCACCACTTATTTAACCCTTCTAGGCCTCAGTTTCCCTGTCTGTCAAATGTGGCTAACAATAATGGCACTAACCCTGGGAGCTGTTACAGGGCTTACGTGAATTATACAAGGGAAGCCATTGGTTCCGTATCTGGATCGTACCTATGGGGTTCGTATCACAGGTGCAAGGTGGGAGGGGAGCCCTCCTGGGTTTCCTGGGTTGGGTCGTGACACCCCAGCTCCCCGCAGCTCCTCTGTGAATCTCCTCTGTGACTCACACTGCGGACTGCAAGCCCTCTGAGGACAGGGGTCTGTTTGTCTTGTCTGCCGCCGTGTCTCTAACGGTTAGCCAGCGTCTGGTACACACTAGGCTCTCAATCAGGCCTGATCAGGCAATCAGAAAGGGCTCTGGATGCAGGCGAGCACGTCTACTTCATCCTGAAGGCTACTGGAAAACAGTCAAAGATTGGAAGCCAAGGAGTGGCGTGACCAGTTTAATGTCTTATAAGAATTGTTCTGATAACTAGTCTGAGAAGCAGGCAAGAGGAGAGAGAGATCAAAGGCGGGGGGGGGGGGAGTTGGGAGGTTATTATAACAATGTAGATGAGAAGTAGGAGACCCTCTGTTTAAAAAGTGGAAATGCCCAAGGCGTGGTGGCGCACCCTTGTAATCCCAGTACTTGGGAGGCTGAGACGGGAGGATCGCAGGTTCGTGGCCAGCCTCAGCTATTTAGTGAGGCCCTGTTGAACTTAGTGAAACCCTGTTTCAAAATAAAGAATAAAAATAGGGCTGGGGATGTAGTTCGGAGGTAGAATGCCCCTGGGTTTAATCCCAGTACCCTAACCCCACCAAAAAATACCCAACTAAGGAAGACACCCAAGTTCACAAGCACTGAGCCTTAAAAATAGATGGAAAACGCCCACAGAACAAGGCACATACAGACAGGCCCAGAGACACAGGGAGTCTCTGAAGCCTCCCAGGAGCGGGGAGAACCACTCCAGAAAACAGGAAGAGAGAGACGAACGCAAGGGAAGAAAACTGTGAAGAATCGAAATTGGTTTTGTGGTATGACCTCACACCACAGCTTGTTTTTTTTTTTGTTGTTGTTGTTGTTTTGTTTTGTTTTTTTGCGGTACCGGGGATTGAACGCAGGGGCGTTCTACCTCCACGCTGCACCCCCGGCCCTATTTTTTTATGCTTTATTTTGAAACCGGGTCTCACGAATTTGCGGAGGGCCTCACTAAGGAGAGAGAGAGAGAGAGAGAGACAGGGAGAGAGAGAGAGAGCTGAGGCTGGCCGCAAACCCGGATCTTCCGGTCTCCGCCTCCCAAAGTACTGGGATTACAAGCGTGCGCCACCATGCCTGGCCTTACCACAGCTTGTTTTATTTTGGAAGTGGCTATTCAAATAAGATAGACTATTGACATATAAGAACTTTCCAGAACCGTAATGCCATCTCTTATGGTATCTTCTAAACACAATGCCTATGGTATCCCACATGAGAATACACTTAAGACTCTTCCCAAATTA
>PVJS01043433.1:0-17072 GCA_004027185.1 Glis glis | reverse complement strand
CATGGAACCAACCTAGGTGTCCATCAACAGATGAGTGGATTACAAAATTGTGGGAAATACACACAATGGAATTCTACTCAGCAATAAAGAAGAACAAAATAACATCATTTGCAAGAAAGTGGAAGGATCTGGAGAACATTATGTTAAGCGAGATCAGTCAGTCACAAAAAAAGAAGGGACATATGTTTTCATTAATATGCGCAACCTAAGTAGTAGTAGGGTCACACAAGGGATTCTGGATGATAATGGAGAACCCTCAGCGGAATAAGGGAAGTGGTACAAGGGAAGGGGGAGGGCAAGAAAGAAGGGAATTAATGGAATTACTATCATAAATAATATGTACATGTGAAAATATACCATCATTCTTGGTACTTCATACTGGTGGGGGAGGCAGGGGGGCACTAAGAGCTGTGTGCATATATGTTAACATCAAATAGATATTCATTGCAATGTAAGACTCCAATGCACCAATAAAAGCACGTTAAAAAATAAATAAATAAATAAATAAATTTCTCCTGAATGATGGGTACATCGAAAATGGCATTTTGCAAGCTAAGTTTCTTGGTTACCCATATACTAACTTTGGTGACTCTCCTACCCTTTTGTTTTTGTTCAGAGAAAATAGTGAAATAGCTTAGATGTTAAACTACAAATTGTATCAAAGATGCAAATCAGAGCTGAAATAAATCTCATGCTTTTCTTAATGGGAATTTTCAAATACTGAAATACAATCATTACCCAAATAGGGGAATGGGTCTGAACTTTTCTACTTCTCTCCAGTGCCCAGATGACAAGTGACCTCAGGCTTCCTTGAGGAAGCACCAGCAGAAAGGAGATTAATTTAACAATTTCAAAATCAGAATGATCTTTTCACAGGCATGTAGCCAGCCTGTATGCATTGAGGCATGAGCTCCAAAACATTTTAAATATATAAAACATGGTGCAGAGCAGTGGGTTTGGTATACTCTTATTTATGCCTAAAGAATATACAAAGCAGGAAGAAAATATTTGCAAAAGATATATCTGAGAAAGGACTGTTTTTCTGAAATAGATAACTCCTGAAAGTCAACAATAAAGCTGGGCTCTGTGGCACACGCCTGTAATCCCAGTACTTGGGAAGCTAAGACAGGAGAATCACAGGTTTGAGGCCAGCCTCAGCAACTTAACAAGACCCCTCAGCAACTTAGTAGGACCCTATTTCAAAATAAAAAATAAAAAGGGTTGGAGGTGTAGCTCAGAGGTAGGGGTTCAATCCCTAATACCCTCAAAAAAATCAACAATAAGGATATAAACAACCTGATGTTAAAAATGGGCCAAAGACCATTCTTCCAAAAGTGATCTACAGAGTCAATACAATCCCCATCAAAATACCAATGTCATTCTTCACAGACCTAGAAAAATCAGTCATAAATTTCATATGGAAAAACAAAAGACCTAGAATAGCCAAAGCAATTCTCAATAATAATAATAAGAAGAAGAACCATGCAGGAGGCATCACAATTCCTGACTTCAAATTATACTACAGTGCTATAATAATAAAAAAAAAACATGGTATTGGCACAAAAACAGACACATAGACCAATGGAACAGAATAGAAGATACAGAAGCAAATCCACACACTTATAGCTAATTCATTTTTGACAAAGGTGCCAAACACGTACATTGGAGAAAAGACAGCCTTTTTAACAAATGCTATTGGGAAAACTGGTCATCCAGTTGTAGAAAAATGGAACCAAATCCTTACCTCTCACCCTGCATAGGAATCAACTCAAGATTGATCCCAGACCTGGAAATTAGACCAGAGACTTCGAAGCTACTAGAGGAGGGCATAGGTCCAACACTCCAACATATAGGCACAGATAGAAACTTCAACAAGACCCTCATAGCTCAGGAAATTAAGAATTAATAAATGAATTAAACTAAAAACTTTCTGCTCATCAAAGGAAACCATCAAGAATCTAAAGAGAAAGCCTACAGAATGGGAGAAGATCCTTGCCAGTTATCCCTCTGATACAGGACTAGTATCTAGAATATAAAAAGAACTTAAAAGACTTTACACTAAAACAACAAATAACTCAATCAAAAAATGGGCAATTGAACCAAATTACGGGACCAACCTAGGTGTCCATCAATAGATGAATAGATTACAAAATTATGGGACATCCACACAATGGAATTCTACTCAGCAATAAAGAACAATATTATGTAATTTACAGGAAAATGGAAGGACCAGGAGAACATTATGTTAAGTGAGATTAGCTAGTCACAGAAAGTGAAGGGTCATATGTTTTCTCTAATATGTGGAAGCTAGGGAGTAATTGGGATACCAGAGGGACTCCAGATAATGGAGGAGAAACCTCAGTGGGGCCAGGAAAGTGGTCTAGAGGAAGGGGAGGGAGAAGAATGAGGCTCAATGAAGGAATCTCAGTATTCTGTATGGGGAAGGAGGGAATGGGGAGGGAGCCTCGGGGGCCACCAAATGATGTGTGCATGTATGTCACTGTCAACATGATTTATATTATGATGCGAGACTATAATGCACCAAAAAAAATTTTTTAAATGGGCCTAAACCTTAAAAAGGCCCTCACCAAATAAGATATGCAGATGGCAAATAAGCCTATGATAAAATGTTCCACATCCTATGTCTTCAGAGAAATGCAAATCAAAGCAACAATAAGAAATCATTACACATCTATTAGAATAGATAAACTCCAGAACACTGACACCAGTAAATGCTGACAAGGATATGGAGCAAAAGAATCTCTCACTCTTGCTATGGGAATGCAAAATGGACAGCTGCTTGTGAAAACAATTTGGTATTTTCTTATAAAACTGACCAAACTCTTTTAGGAGGATATTCCAGTTTTATCAAACTGCATAAAATTCATTTTTCCTTTTTCCATCATCTGCCAGGTTATCCTCTTGAACAACTTCTCTAATATCACTTCAGATTATGGTCTACACTCGATCAAAATATTTTGTTCCTACAAACTAGGAGTATAGGCCACTCTCTGAACAGTCAATTTTCTTTGCTCTGTCATCATATCAACTGGCCACTGTAGTCCTCTGGCTTTTAGGTTTTTCTAGAGCCTCTGAACCCAACAGTCTCCAAGGCTGTTGGAGTACCCCACAAGTTTCCTCTTCTCTTAGGCCAGTATCATTAGTTGCTTTAATGATTTTTATGTGATGTTTTCAAGGCAGTAGCAGTTAGCTATTGCTGTGTAACAAACCAATCCAAAACTGTTTTTTTAAATAACCATTACTATAGCTGATGAGCCTACAGATCAAGTGAATGGTTCTGCATATCTAGGCTTCGCAGATCTCATCTGAACTCATATATACATTTGCATCCAAGTGTCAGGTCAACTGAGAGCTGACTGGTCTAAGATATTGCACTTGCATGTGTGGCAGTTGACAGACTCTTGACTGAGGTGGCAAGCATGACTAGATTATGTGTTTCTTATCATTCAGCAGACTAGCTTGAGCTTGTTCACATGGAGGAGGCAAGATTTCGAGAAAGGCTCAGGAGCTCAGGAAACCTACAGTCAGAACTGTCACACTGTCATTTCTGCCATATTCTATGTGTTCTTGTTTGGATACAGAATGTCCCCCAGAAAAAGCTCATGTATTGGCAATGCAGCAAGGTTCAGAGGTAAGACGTGGCTGGAGGAGGTGAGTCACTGGGGATATGGCCTCAAACACTGGTCTCTGGTCACTTCTTGTACCTCTCTCTCTCCCTCTGCTTCCTGACTGCCATGAGCTGAGTAGACGTCCTCTGCCATGCCCTGTCACCATGATATTTCTGCCTTGGAGCCGAACAACCATGGACTGAACCTTTGAAACTGTGAGCCAAATTGCTGGTACCTCTACCCAGTGCCATGAAAGGGCCCGGTGAACTAGCAGAGGCCTGCTCTAGAGTACCGGGCCTCTTCCACGTGGCAGCGATTCAGCGATTCAGCATATCAATAGCAAAGATGGCACTGGCAGACCCGCCCCACCTAGCCTCAAGAGGGCTATGATAGGTTATAGGGGGCATATGACCCGACCCGTCACGTGCCATTGGGCCACACCCTACTGCCCGGGGGTTCCTTTATGGGTTTCACTTTAAAACTGCCTTGTCTTCCTAAATAAACAAGATTTTGCTTGACAATATCTCCCGGCTCGTGGTGTTTTTCGAGCTTGTCGGCGCTAACTTTTCCCTGTCAGTCCGCGTCACTTTCGAGCGGGACCCGAGAGGCTGGTGCCCCGTGTGAGGCTAGGTGGGGCGGGTCTGCCAGTGCCATCTTTGCTATTGATATGCTGAACCGCTGAATCGCTGCCACGTGGAAGAGGCCCGGTACTCTAGAGCAGGCCTCTGCTAGTTCACTGGGCCCTTTCATGGCACTGGGTAGAGGTCCCAGCATTAGAGTACCGGGCCTCTTCCATGACACTGGGTAGAGGTCCCAGCACCAAATAAACCTTTCCTCCTCTAAGTTGTTCTGGTCAGGTATGTTGATCACAGCAACACAAAAACTAATACACCAGACAAGCCAAAACCAATCCTAAATCTTGATTTAAAGGGTGGAGAAATAGACTTCACCTCTTATAGGAGGAGCTGCTTGATCAAATTGCAAAATGTATGGGAACAGGGAGGAGGGTGAAACTTTGGGGGACATTTTTGCAATCAATCTACTACATAGGCAATTCCCTGATCTTTGTCTTTATAATAAGTTCCAGATCATATGGGTCCCACTTAGGCCTATTTCTATTAGTCTAGCCTAACACAGATATTCACATATGAGAGAAGCCACTTCTGAAATCCCTCTGACATTTCTTCATGTGGGAGCTGTTGCTCTGCCATGTAATATATGGACTGTTTTTCTTTAAAGCTTTTATCAAGAGGCTGTCTGACAGAGAAAATGTATGCTCACATAGAGACTGAACAATTTTGAAACAAAGACCATAAAGAAAGGATGTGTGGACTGCAGCAAAAACCTTAGATTTTTGTACTTACATCACAAAGACAGAACAGAATGGAATCAGTAGACAACGCGGCTTCCAAAATAGCTACTGTGACGTCAAGCTTGATATTTACCCACCAGAGAAATCCCTAAGATCCAGGCCAATAGCATTGATTTATAGAAAGTTCTAAGAAGAGCTCTGTGAAGAGTCATTTCAGTTTTGTGTTGTGTGGACCACTGGTCCCTACCATGCATTTTTATGCTGATAGAATAGTAACTGGCCCCCTTTGAAGAGAGATGGAAATGGCTCCCCAGAAGCCTCCAAATACCATCCAGCCTCTCAATTGATCCGTCAGCCATACCCTTTAAATCTCTCCCTGCTGGGACTGGAATGAGGAGAGCCTTTTAAAGCGATCTACCAAACAGGCAATAGCTACTGCAGTCCAAAGAATGGCAGGACGTGCATTGGGGATTTGTCCCAATTATGTTCCCTTGTCTTGCATCCCAACACGTCCCCCCTCCAATATATTTTGTGGCTGACTAATTTCTCTTTCCCTTTTTCCTGGATTCTTCCTTTTGATTTATTCCTTTGCTGTCATGCTCTTTGATTTTCGTTCTTTACTCTTGCATTGCTTTCTGATTCATTTCAGGTTTATAGCCACAGCGGGCTGCAGGATTGCCTGGGCACTGCACATCTCTATTTGATCTTCTAGGCTCGCCCTGCATAAGGAGGGTCTTTCAAACAGGAACCATAATTTTCCTGCCACAAACTGCATAACCCATAGATCCTGATTCTACTTTCTCTTGGAGTTGAATCAGGTCAGAGGGTCCTCACAGAGGTGGAGGGTGTTATGGTGTGACCAACAACTTTCCATTTTTATTGGACTGAGACTTTCTGGACTTTCTGAAAGGAAACATCCTGGAACTGTATTCTCGGGCTTCTTGAACAAGAAGTCTGAAGGATTCCAGGGGATGAAGAAATGGGTTTAAACTAACAGGATTAAATTTGACAAGGATATATGTAAGGTTCTGAGTTAGGGATCAGAAAATCTGCAACATGAGTTCAAATGACTTGGCAGCATTAAGAGCAAAGAGAAAAAAGGAACAAAAACAAAATAAAACTAATCATCAGCTTGGAGATAGAATGCCTCGAATGCCTCTTTCAATCCCCAGAACCAAAAACAAATAAATAATGATAATAGTTGGTACTGAGTTATTCCTAGTAATGGCTAGGTAGTTAGTGCAGTATAACTGTTAGTCCTTGGGAAAATGCAAATCTCTACCACCAGAACACTAGGAAAATAAAATGTGATTTACCCACACATGAAATATTACATTCATTAAAACGATATGACAGAAGGATATTTAAGGAATAGAAAGATGATGTTCATTGAAAAGGATGTTTTAAAGCAAGTTAGAAAAATATATGCAATATAATCCTGGGTTGTAAATAATACCATATATGTATCACATATTGTGTTGAAAGAAATAGAAGGGAAATCAACAATAAGTGAGTCAATCATTCATTCAAGAAATATAACAACTACTCTATTCCAAACTCTAGAGATATAACACTAAACAAAAAAGCAAAACCTCAGTGCCCTCATGAGGCTTATCTTCTAATGGGTGGAACAGGCAATAAAAGGAGGGTGAAACTTTAGGGACATTTTTGCAAACAATCTACTACACAGGCAATTCCTTGATCTTTATCTTTATAATAACTTCCAGCTCTTACAGGTCCAACTTAGGCCTATTTCTAGGTCTAGCCTAACACAGACATCCACATACAAGAGCAGCCACTCCTGAAACCCCTCTGACATTTCTTCATGTGGAAACTGTGACTCTGCCATACAATATATGAACTGCTTTTCTTTAAAACTTTTATCAAGAGGCTGTCTGACCAGAGAAAATGTATGCTCACAAATAGAGTGAACAATTATCAGACAAAGACCATAAAGAAAGGATGTGAGGACTACAGCAAAAACCTGAAGAGGATATTTTAAATTAAAACATACAGCATATCTACTGGTTATGGTGCCATGCACTAAACAAGCAGGAAAGAGGGGAATAGGAGCACCAGCATCAGGAGAGGTGTTCGCTGCTTCAACTAGAGCAATCAGGGAAGTCCTCGCTGATGAAATGGCAGCTGATCCGTGGTGCCAGTTTGGAGGAGAAAGTTGTGACAACATTTGAGGGAAAAGCAATCCCTGATCGAGGGATTTGGTCCTGATTGAGGGCCAAAGCTTGGGGCTAGAGCAAGCTTGCCATGTTCAAAGACCAGCAATCAAACCATTACCAACAAAGTGACATGAACAAAGGGTGAGGAACAGAAAGAAGGGGTGGGAAACATAGCAGAAGCCAGATTATGTAGGGACTTGGGAGACACATCAAGGCCCTTGTATTTAATTCTGGACGATATAATAAACCAATGGACAGTTTTGAGCAAAGCCACACGACCTGACTTATATTTTAACCAGTTTGTGCTAACTGCTGTGTTACAAATAGACTAAAGGGAGCAAAGAAGTGCATAAGTATCAGTTGGAAAGATACTGCAGTACAGGAAAAAGAAGATAGTGGTTTAAACCATGATTGTAGTAGTAGTCAGAAGTAGTGAAATTCTAGATATATTTTGAAGGTAGAGCCAACAGGATTTGCTGGCATATGGAACAGAGAGTAAGAAGGAAAGATTCAAAGACCAAATAATGTTATGTGCGTACATAAATGTATCACTATGAATCTCATCATGTACAGGAAGGGAAGAGGGGAGGGAGAGGGGTGGAGAGGGAAATAGACCAAGTGATGTTGTGTATATGTATGGATGTATCAATCACTATGAATCACACTATGATGTATAATTACAACGCACTAATAAAAATTTAATTTTAATATATTTTTATTGATGCATTGTGATTATATACCATAGTGAGATTCAAAGTGATACATTCATACATGCACACATCATCTGGTGTATTTCCCTCTGCTTCCCACCCTGCTGCCCCTCCTCCCTCCCTGTACATGTTAGTGAGATTGATAGTGATACCTTCATGTATGGATATAACATTATTTGATCTATTTCCTTCATCAAGCCTTGAAATTTAATTTTTAAAATATCAGGTTTGGGGCCGGGCATGGTGGCGCATGATTGTAATCCCAGTACTTTGGGAGGTGGAGACCGGGGGATCTGGGTTCGCGGCCAGCCTCAGCTCTCTCTCTCTCTCTCTCTCTCTCTCCTTAGTGAGGCCCTCCACAACTTCGTGAGACCCGATTTCAAAATAAAGTACAAAAAATAGGGCCGGGGGTGTAGCGCGGAGGTAGAATGCCCCTGCGTTCAATCCCCAGTACCGCAAAAAAAAAAAAAAATCAGGTTTGGGGACTGGGAAACTAGAATGAAAGAGTGGCCATTGACTGAAGTGAGAAGATCACAGAGGAAGAGATTTAGGGGAGAAGATCAGGAATTAATGTTAGATATTAGATTTAACATCCAAATGGAGATGTTGAAAAGGTTGCTGAATATATGTGAATCTGAAGTTCAGAGAAGAAGTCCACTGTCATGAAGTATGAAAAATATTTAAAGCCCTATGACTAGATGAGAACCACAGCATTCACTTGTTCAGGTGTTGCAGAGCACCATTTCATTCACATTATAGTTTTTGTGACTAGTGTCCCCTGGAATTGGGCAGTGAGCATCCCTGGTGCACATACAACTACACTGTACATGATGACCCTAGATAAAATCACCTAGAATGTGAGTATTGACACAGGAGAGATCCCAAGACTAAGGTCTAGGACTCTCCAGTATTTGGAAGCCAAGGCGATGAGTTAGAATTAGCAAAGACTGAGAAGAACTGGTAAGGCAGAAGGGAAACCAGGAAACTGTGGGTTACCAGAAGCCAAATGAAGAAAATCTTTCAAGAAAGGACATAATTGCCTGTGACACGTTCTTCTGAGAAGACAAAGATGATGAGAGCAAAGACTGATCTTTATGGTCTTACCATTTGACTCAAGTAAGTAGATCTCATATGCTTTGGAGGGCTTTCTTCGGAATTTTCCAGGCCCTCCCTCCTACTGTGCTTGGGTTCAACCATGGCCATTAGCACCATCTGGCAAAGATGCCCGAAGTCTGACTTTGATACCCTGGTAGACACCAGAAGTACTTCCCTTAAATTTTTCTAGGTCTCTGGGATCCACGCCTATGGGATCCATGCTCCAGGGGAACCACCTAGTGAATGGACCCTTCCACTCACTGCAGCAGCATCTGTTCTGTAAGATTGTGCAAGACGAGGTCACTAGAATGGAGCTGACCCACTGTTTTGGGGAGACTTACGTAGGATACTGGGTGAATTCAGGAGACTAGCTATCAGTGGTTGTTTGGGTCTATGTTACAACTCTGAGCCATTTGTAACTGTAATGCCACCTCTGGTCCATAGCAGAAGGTGGTGCATGATTTAACCTACATACCCCTGGCTCCTGGGGAAGTTACCCACCCTACTCTTCAGGCTCCACTCCTGCATCAGGTGGCCCTCAAGAGGGGAATGTGCCTGTCTCTTATAAGGACTTTTGGAAACCATTGCTCTATAATACCAGCAACCCTTCCAACTGATATCCTCTCTAGTCTCCAATCAATGTGATGGTATTGGAATCTTCCAAGTTGATCTTAAGCCATGTTGGATGGGGTAGGAGGATGTTCCTAAAGTGAATGGAGCTTCTATTCTCATTCCACTCATTGGTCCATATTCCAGTCTTCCTCTTTGGTGGCAAGGTAGAGATAAGGCGTGCAATGTAGGGATTGTGTCAACATTAATATTAACTACATCCTGGGAAGGGCATGATTACAGACTACAGCATTCAACAGAAGATTATGCTGTTCTGAATAGTCTTTATTTATTGACTAAACACTTATTTATTGTGAACCACTCACAATAAATTTCTGAGTGGTTCATTTAACACAACCAGAAAACAAAGTATTGTTTTCCTTTTCTTGCATGCTCTGGGTAAGACTTGCATTTATGATGGTCAGCAATGAAGCTCAAAGGTAATAACCTTTGAGAGTCTTTGGAAGGTAGCATTCATGGGTGGCATAATGGATGTGCAGCATCATGGGCAATAAGATAACCAGCAGTAATTAAAGTATTAAGGAAATGCAGAGGCAAAAGAAGATCAATACCATGTTAACACAAACAAGTTCTGAAGAGTCGTGACAAAACAACTACAGCCTTGTTACCTTTTCTTGTGATAGGATATGTGAAATTAGTCAGAAGCATCACTTCTGGCGATAGAGATGGTCCTGGATCTGAAAAGGAAGAGAGAGATGTTGCCTGGGCACTGTGAAGAGTATTTACTTACACGGATGGAATAATAAGTACATGCTTAAGAACTCTGACCACTATCCTAAATCCTTTTTTTTTTTTTTTTTTTTTGGTGGTTGTGGTTCTAGGGATCAAACCCAGGGTCTTGTAGATGCTAGGCAAGTGCTCTACCACTGAGCTACAACCTCAGCCTTCTAAATCTTCATTAGTAAATTACTATACTTCACATGAGCTCATGAATTTTGTAATGCATTTTGGGGGGTACTGGGGATTGAACCCAGGGGCATTCTACCTCCAAGCTACACCCCCAGCCCTTTTTCGTTTTTTATTTTGAAGCAGGATCTCACTAAGTTGCTGAGGCTGGCCTCAAACCTGCAATCCTCTTGTCTCAGCCTCTCAAGTAGTACTGGGAGTACAGGCATACACCACCACACCTGGCTTTGTAATACATCATTTAATCAAATTTTTATATAACAGGCAACACACACACAAAAACATATGTTTTGCATCTCTCTGAATAGATGAAAAGGGACAGTAACTTATACAAAAGTGGAGGTGGTGTTCCTAGATGGAGCACAGACAACTTGTCCTTAGAGGGGGCAGTTAGGTGGGATATGTCAGGTGAGCATGTGGACATAGGTGCAGTTAGGTGGGATATGATGATGGCAACATGGAAGACCCACTTGAGGCTGGAAGCAGTTCATGACTTTTCCTCCAGCTGTGCTCAGTTAGACAGACATAGAATCAGCAAAGTTGGACTTAAATAGTGGTTTTCCAAGAGAAAATTTTGAAGGGAGAAAAAGAAGGAAATTAAGAGTGTTGTATATACAAGGGAGTGATGCAGTTTGGAACCTGAAATCAAATTAAAGAAAGGAGGGTGATGAGGATATGTAGGATTGCTAGATTAGGCTTTTTGGTACTCCTGAAGAAGTTTTGTCATTTGGATACTAGAGGAAGTAAGCTGCAAAGACAGAACATCAGAGTGGGCTGTAGCATGGGTTTTTGATAATGCTGAGGCCAGGGTATGACCTTGAATTAGAGATGGAGATATGACAGAGGACAAGATAATTGTAGAAGATTATAGTCAAAGAACTTTATAGTCAAAGAACTGAGAGGTGAGGTTGCTAGAACAATCTCTTATGTGGATATTGAAAACTTCCGATTATAGCAAGAGGAGTTACATTCCTTACAGAAAGAACGACACTGGACATGCTTCAGAGAATGAGGAATGGAGGGACATAGGGGTTGGAAGATATCTGCAACATAAGAAATAATAGGTGCTACAATCTGATCGAGTTCCAAAACTAGGGTTTGCAGGGAGAAGGCAAGGAGAATGAGCTGAGGGTAGTCATGAAGAATAGGGAGGATACCTGCTTTAGTTAGACATAAAATGTCCCCTAAAGAGCTCACTTAATGTTTGGAGCTGATGTAATTGAGTCATGAGGGTTGTAATCCCAGAAGTGGATAAATCCATTGTAATGGGTTTACCTGGGCGGTACTGGTAGGGTGTGGCAGGAGGTGGGTCCCTGGGGGTGCGGCCTTGGGAATTATATAAAGGGTTCCTCCTCCCATGCTTTCTCTCTTGCTTCTGGCCTCCAAGCTGTGAGAAGCACAGCCCATGTTTTCTGTCTCTCTCTCTCTCTCTCTCCCCCCACCCTTCCTCCCACCACCATGCCCTGAGATCCGCAGTCCCCAGCTTCACTTGGACTGAGCCCAAAACCATAAGAAAATAAATATTCTTTCCTCTAAATTATGTGGTCAGATCTTTAGATTATGGCTTCAAGAATGCTGATGGATACAATACTGAACCCATCTCCTTGGCCCCATAGTATGAAGGATATAGAAGAGAAAGCAGCCACTTTCTCAGGAGTGTGAGGGTTCAATGATCAGAGCAAGAAAGTGAAGGAGGGCCTCACTAGGTAGAGAGAGAGAGAGACAGGGAGAGAGAGAGAGAGAGAGAGGGCTGAGGCTGGTCGCGAACTCGGATCCTCCGGTCTCCGCCTCCCAAAGTACTGGGATTACAAGTGTGAACCACCATGCCCGGCTTCAAAATAAAGTATAAAAAAATAGGGCCAGGGGTGTAGTGAGGAGGTAGAACGCCCCTGGGTTCAATCCCCTGTACCGCAAAAAAAAAAAAAAAAAAAAAAGAAAGAAAGAAAGTGAAGGAGAATTTCAGAGAGATGGCTGGACATATAAGGTCAATGGCTGACCATGAGTTCCAGAGGGCACAGTACAACAGACCTGAGAATTTGAGGTGAGAGGGGCAGGGAGATTAGATCAGAGAAGAAGGTGCACAGAGCCCCATGAGCACTTGAATGAAGATGGAGGTAAGCTTACTCTGGAGTGATTTCATCTTAATGGTCTCAAGGCAGAAGGTAGTGTTGGAGATGTCCCGGTTGCAAAGAGGGTGGTAGAAGGGGAGTTTTCAGAGTTCTGGGGATACCTCTTCTCTCCTACCAACAGAAGTAAAGACAGGGGCTGACCTGCCATGTGTGTACTTCTGGAGCTCTTCATTATTCATCTGGCTGGAAATTATAGACAATTTCAATTTTCTTTTTACCCATCTGATTCTAAAATTTCTATTATAAAGCAAATCCTTTTTGTGATGAGAATAGTTTTTCTACTGCCCGAGTTTTCCAATCCTTTCAACAACCACATATTCTGAATTAGTCATCTTAAAAATTTAGAGATTGTCTGTTTATTAAAACCGTGAATGAAAGGTTAAAGTATTTCCTAAATACTCAAGGTAGGAGAGTGTCCTATCACTCGTACAGCAAAAGCTTTCACACATGTAAGTCTGTGTTCCAGAATCATCGCTGTATTAGTCAAAGTTCTCTAGAGTAACGGAACTCACAGGATATGTGTATTATAAAAGGGGATTTATCAAATCAGCTTACACTCCAAATTGGTATAGTCCCAAGTGGCTGCCTGCAAACAGAGAGCCCGGAGAACCAGCAGCTGATAGAGCAGCCTAAGAGCTGGAGTCTCAGAATAGGTGCAACCAATGATGCAGTTCTAGCCAGGAAACTCCCTGAGAAAACGTTGGTAAGAGTCCAGTTCGAAGAGCAAAAGGGCTGACGTCCGATATCCCAGGTGAAGAACCACACTTGCCCTCAGGAAGAACCACACTTGCCTTCACGCTGCTTCCCCCTCCTTTTCATTGAGTCCCCAGTGCTGCCCACAATCAGGGCAGGACTTCCCCCTCAGTCTGCTGTTCCACATGCCAATCATCTCATCAACACACCCAAAGACACATCATTTTAGATGTCTTGTAACCCAGTCAAGTTGACAATCCAGATTAACCATCACAATCACCAAATGGCCTAGAAACTAGTTTTCCCATGCTGTCACTGCGATATTTCCCCTAGGAATGAGCACTTGGCCTATTTTTCAAGTACTCTGTTGGTTTGTGTGAACACTTGGAAGGCAAGACAGTATGAGCCAGATCAGGATCAGAGAAAGCTGTTGTTTAAATTCAATCACCCTCAGAAAGGAGGCTGTAGTTAGCCACCTGGATATCTATTTCCAGACACTGGGAGATAGTCATTCGTGAGAAACCAGCAAAAGCCAATCCAAATGATTTCTAAAAACATTATCAGGTGGATTATTACCAAACCAGGAAAAGCTACTCACAAAGCCCAGACTGAACATTTTCTTCTCTGCAAATAGCAAGAAGACTGTGCCACCCCGTCCCCTTGTGAATCACTTCCCACCAAGAGAACCCCGGCATCACTCCCATAAAACCCATTCCTTTATAACCAACAGACTATTCGGCTCTCCAAATTGCAAGAAAGACTTCAAAATGGGTCACTTAGAATAAAATGTGTTTCCTGAAGAAGAAATTGGAATGGCTGCTTGGAGCATTTGAAAGCTTGTATTTACGCAGGGAACAGGAACTTCTTTTGGAGTTACTTTTCCCTGAAATGGGCAATCTTGCTGTTACACTAAAGAAAAAAAAATCTCCCAGCCAGCCCAGTATTTACTAGCTTTCCTGAACAGTTAGCAGCAACCACAATGAGGCCTCTGTCTGGAACAGCCATCTGTGATCTGACAGTAATCTCAGGCTGTATGCCATCTTTAGCGCGCTTGTGTGTGTGTGTGCGCGCGCACGTGCACGTGCCATCTTTAAAAAGGCCAACCAAACTTTCCTCCAATTCTTTGCTGCCCCAAGGCCCATTTGTCTAGACCCCTGACCTGATCTCTTTGTGCTTTATGTCTAATTTTAAAGGAAAGTGTTCTGGGTTGAGAGACTATTTCCAATATTTCTAAAATTAACCTCCAGGAAGATCACTGGGGAAAGAAGAGATGTCCATCTGTCTAATGAGATTTGGATGCTCAGCTTTACTGCCTGATTCTACCCCCCAACATGTTGGCCAGAAGTCATCTCTGCAGTCTGTTACTATTCTCTTGTTCACTGAAATTTTAAAGTATCAGAGGAAAGGTCTCCATTGCTTCTTCAGGAGCAAGACCAATACAGATATCATGAAGGCATTTTCCTGCTCCAACTTAAGAAGGTTTTGTTGAAAAAAAAATTTTTAAGAAGTTTGTGGAACGATCCAAGATGGCAACCAAGGGAGACACCACACTACGATCTCTCTGAGACGCACACCTCATTCGCTGTGAAAGCAACCTCTCCACAGAAGAAAGGCAACACAAACTTGAAATAAACAACGAAAAGTTTGAAACGCGACGGAATCAAAGCCAGAAGACAAAACAGAGGAAAGTAAAAAGCTCCAAGCGCCTTACCTAAGGGAAGGCGGCGGCGCCATCTTGGCCGGACTGCGCCGGCCACTACCGGCATTGTGGCTTCCACACGCCACGAGCAGAGAAGCCAGGGACTCATGGGAAGTTCAGCAGCTGCAGATCAGCAGAGACAAAGGCAAGCAGCGGCTCCTCCACACTCAAGACATCAAACGGCGGCGGCGACAGCGGCTGCAGTGGCACCATCTCGGCAGGACTTTACCAGCAGCTATCAGCATTGTAGCTCCCGCACAAGACCAAAGGAGACGCCAGTGACCTGTTGTGAATCCAGCAGCAGCAGAATAGCAGCAGAGAAGGCGAGCAGCGACTCGCTCCACGCACGACACAGACCCGAACTGCTGCATCGGCAGAAGCAGCGGCAGCGCCATCATGGTCAGACCGCACCAACGACTACCGGCGTTGAGGCTTCTGTAGGCCACCAACAAAGCCAGGGAGCTCTTCTAAAACCAGCACTGCAGAGCAGCAGCGACAAAAGCGAGCAGTAGTTTGATCCACACTCGGCAGAGTCCCCAGGACCCGGAGGCCTGACCAGAACCTGCGGGAGCAGCTGAGTCCACCCTCTACCCCAGAGATTAAGAGCAGCGCTCCACGAGACCGTAAGGCAACGAGCAGCCCCAGGGGGAGACCACCCAGCGCGGCCACAGGGACTCGCGGGGTCTGAGACAGTGCAGAGTGCCCCAGAGGAGGCGGGAGTGGGGTCTGCTGTGGGACAAGATAGACGCGTGGATAAGCAGACAATCCCCGGTGACATTTGGGTGGGACAGACTTGAAACCCGGGGGTCGCAGCACCCTTATAGAGTCCCAGGGGATAACCACAGGACATACATCTGTGGTAGCTGGGGAAAATTGGACCAAACCAGACCGCTCTGTGGAAAACGTGGAGTTCTGTGTTTACACAGAATCGGGGCAAAGCGACAACAACTGCTTCTGTAGGCAAAGAGAGACACAAGCCCGGGGCCCCCTGCTGGTGCCTCCTACCATAGGTGTAGACAGAGAGAGGCACAGGGACAGACCAAGTGGAGACCGCGGAGACCCATGCTTGCAGAGAGAGGGGCAACAGCAGCACTGGTCCCACACACTGGTAGAGAGAGGCACCAGGCAAGGGTCCCAATCACTGAAGGAGACTAAGAACTGGGCCTGCAAATGTACATTATACCGAGCAAGTGGGAATAACCACTCAGTAAAGGCCACTCACCTTTAAGGCTCACCTGGTAGCAACTATCTACCCCCAGGATAAGAAAATATAAAGGGAAGACACCACGCTACAATCTCTCTGAGACGCACACCTCATTCGCTGTGAAAGCAACCTCTCCACAGAAGAAAAGCAACACAAACTTGAAATAAACAACGAAAAGTTTGAAACGCGACGGAATCAGAGCCAGAAGACAAAACAGAGGAAAGTAAAAAGCGCCAAACGCCTTACCTAAGGGAAGGCGGCGGCGCCATCTTGGCCGGACTGCGCCGGCAGCTACCAGTGTTGCGGCTTCCACGCGCCGCCGGCAGAGAAACCAGGGACTCGTGTGAAGTTCAGCAGCTGCAGGTCAGCAGAGACGAAAGCGCGCAGCGGCTCCTCCACACTGGAGAGACCAAACGGCAGCGGCGACAGCGACTGCAGCGGCTGCAGCGGCACCATCTCGGCAGGACTTTACTGGCGGCCACCAGCCTTGTGGCTTCCACACAAGACCAACGGAGACGCCAGCGACCTGCTGCGAACCCAGCAGCAGCAGAATAGTAGCAGAGAAGCCGAGCAGCGACTCGCTCCACGCGCGACACGGACCCGAACTGCTGTGTCGGCAGAAGCGGCAGCGGCGCCATCTTGGTCAAACCGTGCCAACGGCTACTGGCGTTGCGGCTTTTGCAGGCCACCAACAAAGCCAGGGAGCTCTTCTAAAACCAGCACTGCAGAGCAGCAGCGACAAAAGCGAGCAGCAGTTCAATTCACACTCGGCAGAGTCCCCAGGATCCGGAGGCCTGACCAGAACCTGCGGCAGCGGCTGAGCCCATCCCCCACCCCTGAGAATAAGAGCAGCGCTCAACGAGACCGTAAGTCAACGAGCAGCCCCAG
>PVJS01043432.1:0-17098 GCA_004027185.1 Glis glis | reverse complement strand
GTCTCACGAAGTTGCGGAGAGCCTCACTAAGTAGAGAGAGAGAGAGAGAGAGAGAGAGAGAGAAATAGGGAGAGAGAGAGAGAGCTGAGGCTGGCCGCGAACCCCGATCCTCCGGTCTCTGCCTCCCAAAGTACTGGGATTACAAGCGTGTGCCACCATGCCTGGCCAAATGATTATTCTTAGATGAATAACATGGAGCTGCAAAGTGAGACCGAGGTATGTGCTATCATGCTCTCCTGAAGGAGGAACCAGTTGTGATGCCATCCACACCTTCATGGTCAATATTATTCCCTTTCTATGGAGCAGCCCTGGCTGGGGCTGCTCCCCACCACTCCTCTCCTCCCCACCTCTCCCCCTCTCCCCGCCACTGCTCCTTTCCCCACATCTTCCCTCCCCTCCTCTCCCCTTCTCTCCCCTTCTCCCTGCCTCCTCTCTTCTCCCCACATCTCTTCTTCCCCTTACCACTCCTTCTCTCTTCCCTCTCCCCCTCTCCCCACCACTCCCTCTCTCTCCACTCTTCCTCCTTTCCCCTCTCCTCTTCTCCTCACCTTTCCTCCTCTCCTCCTCTCTCCTCCCCTCCACCTCTTCCCACCTCTTGGTCTTACTCTCACTGTTCTTTGTTTCTGGCTTTAACATCTCAGAAAAATCTCCATAATTAGTACATCTAGTGGGACAAGCACCACATTAAGCAAAAATAATTCTCCTGGGGAAAAAAAAAGCCAAACAAAACAACAAACAAACATCCACCCAGTTTTGAAATCCGGGGATGTTTTGGGCTCTGAGAGTTTTTTCAATTGTATTACAACATCTTTCTATCTGAACCATCTAGAAACTAAACTGGAATGATTTACACAGGAGAACTTGCTGGCTAATTAATTAGGGCAGAGTTAATTCATTGAGAATGCCATGAAATGTTAAGAGGGAAGCCAGGAACTGCTTTAGGAAACAGGAAGAAAGGAAGCAGCATTGGAACGTGCACACACTTGCAGGAGGCTGGGAGAGTGACTTCACCCTGCAGGCGTCTACAGGTGGCTGAACCAGGAGCACAGTCACAAGCAGCCTGCCCAGAAGGCACTTCTTCACATACATCTACATTATCTCCCATGATCTTTGCGGCGACATTCTTTTGGCACACGAAAACCTTACTTCGGGTTGATTTCTCCACTTCCTGTCCCATGTTACATTCTTAGAAACTAAAAAGTGCTCTGAAGACAGCTCAACAATTCAGAGAACTCAAATCCTACAAGGTCATCATCAGTGCCTGTAACACAGTTTACATGGCTGTAGAGCCTTTCATTCAAAAACAATTTTTTTAATACAAACATTTATTTTATTGCTTACTTTTACTGGCTCACTTTCTAGAACAGGTTTTGGTTGTAGAAAATCTTTTGGTTCTCACCATAAGTTATTTCAAACAGTTAGTCATGGTAAATTCACTTCCTCTTCCTTTTCTTGCATACTTAAGCTCACCTAAGATGCCATGGTATAGTTACCCCATATTTTAATGCACCATAAATATAATATGTACAGGGACATCATCGATGTGCACACCATTTAAGTTTTCAATGCTATTTTCCACTGACCACCCTCAATCCAGTATTCTACATCATGAATACATCCAGTGATATCTGAGCTAAATGGGCACTCCATCTTCCTTTCCTTGAGATTTAAAGCCTAACAAGCCTTGCCAGTTTGGAACTCTAGAGACCAGGTAGTACCTGCAGAAGTGTAACCTGGCCTCTCCAGCAGTTGTCTTTCATCACAGAGAAATGTTCCCGGATCCCAGTCTCCCAAACCTACTCCCTCTTAGGCTGCTTTTTGACACTTGAACCTGACACCCTCAAATTTCCCAACATCTTTCCCATTGATGTTATCTTTATATCTGGTAATAAGCCCTTGATGTTTGACTTCACCACATTTTTCTTGCATGTTTTCAAGCAAACAAGAGCCACCCTATTCTACTTCCTGTTTCGACATCAGCATAGTCTAAGGGAGGAGGACTCTAAACCAGGAGATAGAAGATTTCAATTCCAATTCCAGCTGCTTTTATAACTGGTTGTGACCTTGGAAAAGCAATTTAAATCCTTTCTACCTCCAGCATGTAGTTTCCTAACCACAGGAAATATTATAAATTCATTCTGTCCTCATCATTTTTATCATCAAAGAACATTTATCAAATGCCTACCTGGTGATGGCAGCTCGCAGGACAAGGCTGACAGCTGAGGCCCCTGTTCATCAGGGTCCTGAAGGAGGACACGTGAGCCTCATTTTGTCATGGGAGAAGAGATGATTCTGTGAAGGGTCCAGAGAAGTCCCAGTGGGGGAAAGAGGGGAATCCAACCCAGGATCGACGGGGTGCTTGGCTTATGTGACAGAGAAGAATTTCAGCATAGGCCAGTCAGAGATATAGAAATTTATTTATGGCCGGGCGTGGAGGCGCACACTTGTAATCCCAGTACTTTGGGAGGCGGAGACTGGAGGATCCGGGTTCGCGGCCAGCCTCAGCTCTCTCTCTGTCTCTCCCTGTCTGTCTGTCTGCTGTCTCTCTCTCTACTTAGTGAGGCTTCCGCAACTTCGTGAGACCCGGTTTCAAAATAAAATATAAAAAAGAAAATAGGGCTGGGGGTATAGCGCGGAGGTAGAACACCCCTGGGTTCAATCCCCGGTACCAAAAAAAAAAAAAAAGAAATTTATTTATGAAAGCAAGAAATAAAACATTCAAGGGAGAATGTGGGCCTCCTCCAGAGTGAGAGATGCACCCTGGGGGTTCAGAGCTCTGCTTTCAAGGGGTGGGCATGGGAAGGTATGTGAGAAAGACATCAGTCTGGTAATCACAAGACTAGGGTGTTTTGATCATCTTTCATTTGGGGTGCTAGGGTCATTTTCTGGGTCCTGTCAAGGCCTTCATTATCTAATCAATAGGTATCCTTTTTTTAAAAACTATTCATGGGTGGGATGACTACAGTGCCCAAGGAAATTATCCTAAGTGAATAGGTTTCCTGCCTTGGGGGTCCCGGCATCTTTCTGATCTTTTGTGTGGCCTCTGTTGTCTAATCAATAGATATTTCTTTGAGAATAGCTAACAGTGCTCAGGGTTATTAACACAAGTGAGTGAGTAAAGATTTACAAATTCCCCAGAAATCTGGGACTGACAGGCCTGGCTTTGGAGATGACTGGCTGGGCTTGGGGAATCTTAGCACTGGCTTCCACATTAGAGTTATATTTTTCTTGTCTTTCCTTTATGTCTCCTTTCCACCTACCTTTTATTTCTTCTACCCTACGTCGATATGGTTATTCACAAAGGTTTGCTGCTCTGTAGGGGAAACAAGAGGAAAACACACACAGCAAAACAATTTTTGAAAGTATGTATGTTTGTGGGGGGGGAGCTAAAGATGATATCTAGCCAGGCATGGTGGTGCACGCTTGTAATCTCAGTACTTGGGAGGCTGATACAGGAAGATCGCAGGTTCACGGCCAGCCTCAGCTACTTAGTGAGGCCATCCGCAACTTAGTGAGACCCTGTTTCAAAATAAAGAATAAAAAAATAGGGCTGGGGGTGTAGCTTGGAGGTAGAATGCCCCTGGGTTCAATCCCCAGTACTGCAAAAAAAAATAAAATAAAAATAAAGATGATATCTAATACACTTTTTTGATGTAAAAAATCAATTTTTTAAAATTATGGTTGTAGCAGATGTCGCTTTATAAAATTGTCCTTTTTACCAAAATGAAAAGTTTCTGATCTCTATATAAAAAGAAAAAAATTTCCATAAATTTTTTTTTGCTAATGGGTGAATGCCAAGTCTAGGCTTTAGTGGCCCACAGGGCTCTGCATTGGACCAGAACTCTCTTGAGAAGGGGTTTGGGCTCTACCTCCAGAGGCTACCATCCTTTCTCCAGCTCAGTGGTGAGTAGATTTAGAAAATTCTGAACTGGTAGTCTCTGGACAAGGCAGGACCTAGTATCTGTCATGACTGTTAGCGTCCATGTGACTTGGTTAAGTCACTCAACCCCTCTGCACTTCAGCTTCCTCATCTGTAGATTGGGGTCTAGATGAGATCACTAATTGCCCCCGCCTGTTCTCCTAATGGGATGACTTGCACAGTCCTCTGCGCCCCATGCTCCAACTAGTTGTGCACAACTTCACCCCTTTCCTTCTCTCTTGATAAAGGGCACCTGAAAGCCAAGTGACTTAAGTTGGTGCTATGTTAACAGTGGTTCTCAGACTGGAGAGGGGGTCAGAATTGCCTGGAAGGCTTATGAATCGGATTTCAGGCCCACATACACTTTCTGCTTCAGTATGTCTACAGTAGGGCTGCACATTTTACATTTCTATTAGGTTCCCAGGTGATGCTAAACCACACTTTGAGAACTGTTATATGACAAGGACTTTGAATCCATTGGAATGCAGTAATCAACTAATCTGTCAACTACAAACCACACTCATTACATGCAAGGAATTACTTTCCACACTTTGATTCAACTGCTGAATTCATAACCTCTTAAGGGCTTTCCAGCTAGAAAATTCTGTGACGTTTACATGAGGCAAGACAATGGGCCTTGATTCAACAATTCAACTCCCTCTGCAATCATATCCTTTTCCAGCTCTTTTACAGTATCCCCTCCACCCCAACTTCTACTCCACCTACTTACAGACTAACGCTCAGTTGCATGGGAAACAAGAATGGCACATTATGTTTAGCTTCCTGCACGAACACAGAATGGAGTGCTTTTCTCCCAGTCTTGTCAGTTGCGATGAGAATCTTCTATTTTCCCCAGAAACATCTCTAAGTGGGCCATATCTACATGGTGGCTCTCCTGTGGCTCTTCCAGGCAGAACATATGTGCTTTTAAGAACGTCCAAAGCTGGGCATGGTGGCTCACGCTTATAATCCCAGTAATTTGGGAGGCGGAGACCGGAGGATCCGGGTTCGCGGCCAGCCTCAGCTCTCTTTCTCTCTCTCTCTCTCTCTCCCTGTCTCTCTCTCTCTCTCTCTCTGTCTCTCTCTCTCTCTCTACTTAGTGAGGCCCTTTGCAACTTCGTGAGACCCAGTTTCAAAATAAAGGAAAAAAAGTAGGGCCGGGAGTGTAGCGCGGAGGTAGAATGCCCCTGGGTTCAATCCCCCGTGCCGCAAAAAAAAAAAAAAAAGAACGTCCAAGACAGGTTGGATGTGGTGATGCATGCTTGTAATCCCGGTACCAGGAGGCTGAGGCAAGAGGATCGCAGGTTTGAGGACAGTCTCAGCAAGTAGTGAGACTCCTGAGACTCTGTTTCAAAATAAAAATAAAAATAAAATAGGACCGGGGGTGTAGCTCAGAAGAAGAATGCTCCTGGGTTCAATTCCCAGTACTGCCCCATCACCCCACACACAAAAATATTGTCCAAGACAAGCACAGTGATGTATTTCTCTCACTCTATACAGCCTACAGGTCATTTTAAATTGAAATCCAAAAGGAACCAAAAATTTAAATGGTGTATACAGGCTTTCCTAATTGTGATGTGTTTTCCATCCTCCCTCTCTTTCCTTCTTTCTTTCCTTCCTTCCTTCCTTCCTACCTTCCTTCCTTCCTCTTGTGGTATTGGGGATCAAACCCAGGGCTTTGCATGTGTTAAGCAAATTCTCTACCACTGAGCAACACCCGGCCCCATGAGGTGTTTTCTGTGAGGACATTTCAATCAATTGCTCTTCAGAGACTGGCTGTCCAAAAATAAACAAGAAATATTTCTCAGGGGGCTTTGGAAATCTGTTGGCTTTCCAGTTTGCCAGAGGCCAAGGAAGACAATTTAGCAGCATGTGCAGGGAGAAGAACACTGGGCAGTTGCTCTTCACTCATTCCAGCTGCTCGTAGAAGGGACTCTAAGTACAGGCACATGATGGAACAATATATTCTTTTTTTCTTTCTTTCTTTCTTTCTTTTTTTTTTTTTTACAATATCCCTACCACCATTTCTTTCTAATAGAAACTGATTACAAGAATAATCAACTCATAGGTTCTGTGTTAGGGTTTTCTGGAGAGACAGAACTGATAGAAAATGTATATAGATATATGAGAGGGATTCATTAGGGGAATTGTCTCATGCTATTATGGAGGCTGAGGAGTCCCGAGGCCGGCCGTCTGCAGGCTGGAGATCTCAGGATGCCTGTAGCTGAATCTGTTCAAATCTGAAGGCCTCAGACCAGGGAAGTCAATGGTGTGACTCATTCAAGGCCCGAAGCCTGAACACCCAGGGAAGGGACAGCTCATGAATGGCCAAGAGTTCAAAGGCCAACAAGCCTGGAGTTCTGATGGCCAAGGCAGGCGGGCAACATGGCCCAGCCCTAGGGCTGGGCAGGGGGAGGGTATATACCAATTTGCATTCTGTTTATTCTCCCTGGCCCCTGGTGGATTGGATGGTGTTCACCCATACTGAGGGCTGGTCTTCTCCACCCTGTCCACTCACAATTCAAACCAACTCTGGCCCCAGAGTGGCACACTAACCATTATGCTGTAAAACAAAACAAAACGAGAAAAAAATCCAATACAACAAAACAAAAAAAAGACCACCACGAACAATAACAACAGAGAACAAGCACTCTCTAGATTAATTAAATCCAGAATTCAAATGCCTTATTGAACCACTTGATAATTGGAACCTGTTATGGGTTAAATTATGTGTCCTCACTCCACCCCTCCAAAAGATATGCTAAAATCCTTAAGTCCAGTGCCTCAGATGTGAACATAGTTAGAAATAGGGTCATTTCAGGTGCAAATAATTAATATGAGGTTATGCTGGGATACTGTGGGCCCTGATTCAATACATGACTGGTGCTCTTATGAGATGGCCACATGAAGACAAAGACACACGGGGAGAAAGCCCTGTGACTGCAGAGGCAGAGACTGGAGCTATGCGATTGCAAGGCAAGGAACATCAAAGCTTGCCAGCGAACCATCAAAAGCTGGAAGAAGCAAGGAAGAATTTCCCTGCAGGACTGAGCGGAAGCGTGGCCCTGACTTGACTCCAGACTTCTCCCCACTGTGAGGCGGTAAGAGTTCTGGAGTGTTAGCCCCCTGGTGTACAGTACTTTGTTACGGCAGTCCTAGCCAACTGGTATAGAAGTGATGGGTTTATTCCCATTTCTCTCGTCTTGCCCTCACTTCCAATGGCAGCGTCGCAGGGCAGCAGGCCCACTGGGTAGAGAAAGAAACCCAAACCTGAGCTGCTTCTTCATGCAGAGGCTGGCGCCGCTGCCGGCACATTACAGATGCTCAATAAAGGTTTGTTGCAGTTGGATGAATTCTTCCAATGTTTCCTAAGGGACTGCTCTTTGCCAGGATTATATAAAAATAGGATAAGCAGACTTAAAAATCAAGAGTAGACAGTACAAGTAGTCCCTCTCTCAAATCCAAGGATGACTTGATAAGTATTAGCTACCAAAGTTTCTTCTAGCATGTCCAACATAAGTAAAAGTGACTATTTCAAGAATTGACTCCTGGACACTCGTGTTGCACTGATCTATCTGTGAATAATATTCACCTCTTTTCCATCTTCTTGCCCCCCTCTGGTTGAGGTGCTAATGAATGGAGAAAGGTATGAAAAGCAGATGGTGGGGGAGAAGCACAATCCCCAACCCGATCACAAGGGCTCGGATAATTGAGAGGGCATTACTATCAAACGAAAGGAAAAGCACTTTGAATACACGTTAGACATTGATACTGAATGAGGGCTCATGAAGGTACTTCAAATAAGGTTTGCCCAAAGTGAAAGAGTGAAATGATTATTCTAAATGTAAATTTAATAAGCACGTTGAATGTAAACGGCAAAGAAAAGTATGTATAATATAATCTCATTTTTATAAAACAATGTAAAAAATCCTCCATGTATGCTCATGTAAAACTCTCTATGTGCAATTATGCATATTTAGATTGTATGAACATGGAGAAAGAGGTGGAAGGGTACTGAGTGATCCTATGGCTGCTATCACAAATTGTTACAAAGTTGGTGTATTACAAAAACAGAAAGTAAGTGGGCATGGTGGCCCATACCTATAAATCCCAGTACTTGGGAGCCTAAGACAGAAGGATCGCAGGTTCAAGGACAGCCTCAGCAAGTTAGCAAGACCCTCAGCAACCTAGCAAGACCTTGTTTCAAAATAAAAAACAAAAAGGGCTGGGGATGTAACTCAGAGGTAGAATGCCCCTGGGTTCAATACCCAGCACCAATATAAATAAATAAATAAATATTAAAAACAGAAAGTAATTAAATTTATAGACATAGAAAGTCGAATGATGGTTGTCAGAGACAGAAGGGAACAGGAGATGTTGTTTAATGGCTATAGTGATTCAGTTTTGCAAGATGAAAAGAGTTTTGGAGATTGGTCACACAGCAATGTAAATGTGCTTAATGGTACTGAACTGTACACTTAAAAAGAGTGGTGTGTTGCCGGGCGTGGTGGCGCACGCTTGTAATCCCAGTACTTGGGAGGCTGAGATAGGAGGATCACAGGTTTGTGGCCAGCCTCAGCAACTTCTGAGGCCTTCTGCAACCCAGTGAGACCCTGTTTCAAAATAAAGAATAAAATAGGGCTGGGGGTGTAGTTTGGAGATAGAACGCCCCTGGGTTCAATCCCCCTGGTAACACACACACACACACACACACACACACACACACACACACAAAAGAGTGGTGTCTTAGCCACTTTATACTTCTATAATAGAATGCCAGATACGGGGTAGTTTATAAACAACAGAAATATATTTCTTACGGTTCTGGAGGCTGAGAAATCCATGAAGTTGCCAGCAAGTTTGGTGTTTGGTGTGGGCTGTGCTCTGCCTCCCAAGACGGTGCCTTGTTGCTGTGTCCTCTGGAGGAAGCAAATGCTGAGTCCTCACGTGGTGGAACTGTGGAAAGGCAAAAAGGGGCCCAAAGCTGTGTGAAGCAAGACCCTCTGTGTGTGCTGTGAAGCTGTGAAGCTGTGTGTGCACGCTTGTAATCCCAGTACTTGGGAGGCTGAGACAGGAGGATCCAGGTTCGCGGCCAGCCTCAGCTACTTAGTGAGGCCCTCTGCAACTTAGTGAGACCCTGTTTCAAAATAAAGAATGAAAAATAGGGCTGGGGGTGTAGCTCAGAGGTAGAAGCCCCTGGGTTCAATCCCCAGTACAGCAAAAAAAAAAAAAAAAAGTAAAATCAATAGCCTCTAATTATTAAAGCAAAACAAAACAAAACTAAAACCCCAGAAAACCATTCTCTTGTCTCGAGTGGCGAAGATCAAGGTGTTGGCAACCTCCAGGGAGGTCACCCTGTCTCTTTCAAGTTCTGGTGGTTGCCCGCATGCCTTGGCTTGTGGCTGCGTCACTCTAGCTCTGCCTCTGTGCTCTCTTCACCTCCTCTCTGTGTAAATCAAATCTCCCTCTGCTTCTGTCTGTCTTAGTTTAGGCAGCTGTAACAAAATACCATAGACTGGGTGGCTTAAAAACAATGGAAGTTTATTTTTCAGTTCTGAAGGTTGGAAGTTCAAGATCAGGGTGCCAGCAAGGTTGGGCTCTGGTGAGGCCCCTCTTCTGGGTTACAGAACTCTCACTGTATCCTCATATGACTTTAAGAGACAAGAGAGCTAGGTGTGGTGGCACATGCCTGTAATTCCAGTACTTGGGAGGCTGAGACAGGAGAATCGCAGGTTTGAGACCAACCTCAGCAACTTAGTAAGGTCCCTCAGCAACTCAGTGAGACCCTGTTTCAAAATGAAAAATAAAGTAGGGCTGGTGTAGCTTGAAGGCAGAATGCCCCTGGGTTCAATCCCTAGTAAAAAAAAAAAAAAAAAAAAAAAAAAAAAAAAAAAAAAAAAAAAAAAAAAAAAAAAAAAAAAAAAAAAAAAAAAAAAAAAAAAAAAAAAAAAAAAAAAAAAAAAAAAAAAAAAAAAAAAAAAAAAAAAAAAAAAAAAAAAAAAAAAAAAAAAAAAAAAAAAAAAAAAAAAAAAAAAAAAAGGAAGCAACAAGCAGATTAGGAGAAGATATTTACAAATTTTATATGTTACAAGGGTCTTATACACAGAATACATAAAGAAATATTACAATTCAACAATGAAATGAAAAATCACTAAATTTAAAAAAGGGTCAGTGGCTGGGGATGTAGCTCCATTGTAAGGGATGTGCTTAGCATGTGCAAAGCCCTGGGTTCAATCCCTAGCGCGTGCATGCGCGCGCACACACACACACACACACACACACACGTGTACAAAAACATATACACACACTCGTGCAAAGGATTGGCACAAAGATTTCTCCAAAGAAGATATATAAATGGCCAATAAGCATATTAAAGATGCTTACCATAATTAGTCATTAGGGAACTGCAGAAATAAAAAACACAATGAGATACTACTTCATGCCCACTGGGATGGCTGTAAGTAGGGGAAATAACAAGTGTTAGCAAAGATGTGGACAAATTGGAGCCCCCCTGTACTACTGGAGGGAATGTGAAATGGTGCAGCTGCTTTGGAAAACAGTCTGGCAGTTCCTTAAGAATTCAAACACAGAGCCAGGCGTGGTGGCGCACGCTTGTAATCCCAGTACTTGGGAGGCTGAGACAGGAGGATCTCAGGTTTGCAGCCAGCCTTAGTTACTTAGTGAGGCCCTCCGCAACTTAGTGAGACCCTATTTCAAAATAAAGAATAAAAAAATAGGGCTGGGGGTGTAGCTCGGAGGTAGAAGCCCCTGGGTTCAATCCCCAATACTGAAAAAAAAAAGAAAAGAAAAAAGAAAAAAATTCAAGTACAGAGTTACTCTGACCCAGACTTTCCACTCCTTGGTATATAGCCAAGAAAATTGAAAACACATGTCCATAAACTTGTACATGGATGTTCATGCATTATTATTTATAATAGACAAGAAGCAGGAAAGTATTCAAATATCTATCAACTGTTGAGTGGATACACATGTCCTTTTCAGTTCCCGAATGCTTCTTTATTTTCTGGAACAATTTTTCCCTGACCCAAACCTGGAATCAGCCATTTCTCTAAAGAGCCTTGATTTCTTTCATCATTGGTGAATGGAATTTAGAAGCCAAGATCCGGGCATTAGGTGTGCTCAATGGTATGGGCTATGATTGCTTCTGGGCACAATCAGTGGACAGAACTGGGTTTTCAGGTATTAAATAAAAAAGCATCCTAACTTATAAACTTATACGATAGTCCCTTACCACCCCTTAATAGTCTATGAGTACTTATGGATTAATCTTGGTGGAGTCCCGTGTACTAGAGACCCAAGGAAGCACACTGCATGGTAATCTACAGAAAACCATGGGACATGTAGTGAGAATGAGAAACAGGTCTTTATTTTTATAAACCATCAACATTTGTTACAACCACATAATTTGTAACCGTGACACTGCAAAGCACAGGACTAGGTACAAGTCATTTTTAATATAAGTAGTAAGAAGTATTAGGAAATTAAAATCTTGTTTGCCTTCACATAATCAGTAAGGCATCAAAAGAGCAGAAAACCAATCAGAAATTTCAGACTGGCCAAATTTACTAAACGGCATCTGGAACTCGATTCTGACATAATAAAGGCCAGTCTCTATATCACAGAGACTGAAAATCCCATGAGAAACAGGGTAATGAGGGCCATGTTTTCCACATAAAAAAATCACTTCATGAGAATATGAGGACTCCATGTCACTGTACAGATTTATGAAGAAAACAGAATTCTTAATAGAGCCTCGGGCATCTGCTCCTATCATGGAGGGAAAGCACTTCCAAAAGCAAGTAGACAACATTTGCCTAGAACCTGCTATTATTACACTCTGTGCATATGGTAGCTAAAAACTCATTAGTTTTATAATTCTGGCTGAAGTTGGCAAGCCACCTCCAGAAATATTTCATACAAGCAAAGTGACAGATGGCGATTTCCTTTGTTATAGGATGAGCTGGTTGGGGTAGTGGTCACGCACACAAAAATCATCCAAATAGTGTGAAACTATTCTTACATAAAACAATTTATTTGCAGTTTCTGATAAGTCAATCTTCACATAATTGGCCTCATACTTGTCATCTAAGAATACATTATTGGTCAGACTTACATAATTTCCTTCAAATGGAATTAGAAAATAAATTTCATTGCCTCCCATGAGGTAGATACAATCATCCCTTGATATCCATGAGGAGTTGGTTCCAGGCCCTCCCCTGCCCCATACCCAAATCTTCAGATGCTCAAGTCCTCAGTATAAATTATTGTAGTATTTGTATATAATCTATGCACATCCTACCATATGCTTTATTTACTTATTTTGGTACTGGCAGTTGAACCCAGGGGCATTATACCTCTGAGCTATACCCCCAGCCCTTTTCATGTTTTGGTTTTGAAACAGGGTCGGCTAGGTTGCTGAGACTGGCCTCAAACCTCCTGTCTCAGCCTCCCATATATTGGAATTACAGGCATGCGCCATCACGCCCAGCATTACCATATGCTTTAAGTCATATCTAGGTTACTTATAACACCAAATATAATGTAAGCATGAATAATTGTTATGCTATACTGTTTAGAGAATAATGACAAGAAAAGGGTCTATACATGTTCAGTACATATGCAACCATATTAGGCCTACTACATAGCAGGAACAAGACTCGAGATGAATAATACTCAATGCTGGAGAGAGACTGGGGAGAGACTGGGGATCTGTGAAATGGCCAGGGGGCACGCCGACACATCCCTTCATTCATATGAATTTAGTATAGTGGTAGGCATATGGCAAACTGAAGTTTTGCTTTTTAGAACTTTCTGAATTTTTTTCCCAAATACCTTCCATCCATGGTTGGTTGAATCCTCGGATGCAGAACTGGAAGTTACAGAGAACTGACAGTACATAATCACTTCGTAGCAGCAAAAAACCATAGGGGAGCCGGGCGTGGTGGCGCACGCTTGTAATCCCAGTACTTTGGGAGGCGGAGACCGGAGGATCCGGGTTCACGGCCAGCCTCAGCTCTCTCTCTCTCTCTCTCTCTCTCTCCCTCTCTCTCCTTAGTGAGGCCCTCCGCAACTTCGTGAGACCCGGTTTCAAAATAAAGTATAAAAAATAGGGCCGGGGGCATAGCGCGGAGGTGGAACGCCCCTGCGTTCAATCCCCGGTACCGCAAAAAAAAAAAAAAAAAAAACCCAGAGGGGAGTTATTTTGTTTGAACTTTTCTTCCACAGCAGCAATTCCTCTTCAGCATACTATCCCCATTCTCTTTCTTTGGGTAAAAATGTCCCTATCATACTTTAAGGTTCCCTGTCATCCCTGCAGCTGACTCCCAATCCAGTCCTAGACTCTATCTAGTGATAATTCAGTCTGGCTAATTAGAATACCCTATCTCCTGTTCTCCTGATAGGCTCAGAGATAAGCATGGACTAAATTTGGGCCAATGAAAACCTTCCTCCAGTTTTGTACGGAAACTATTAAGAAGAGACACTCTTTCCAATAGATAGAATGGAAGCCTTGAGTTTCCCTTGGAAGCTTTGCTACAACTGCAGGAGAGCCTGGCAATTCAGCCATTCAGAGGCAACCAGGACCAAGAGATTACTGACTTCAACATTTGTGTACCTGGATCCAAATAATTTTGAAGCCACCATACCCCTGGGCTTTTTCATTTACATGAGTCAGTAAATTTCCTTCTTATTTTTTTAAGCCAGTTGGATATCTTTCACTTGCAACTGTAAGAGTTCTGACTAATGCACTCACTATTTTAGAACAGTCAGGCAGCTAGAAAACTATTACAGTCCTCCCTGGTCTTATCTCTATGACTTAGTCATTGAACCAGAAACATAGTACAAATAAAATTTCTCCTAAATATAGTACATTTCTCCAAAGAACCTCCAAGCATTCACAAACCTTAGAGAATAATATACTGGAATATATTAGGCACCTTGGAAGAACATGGCTAACTCTTGTTAGTATAGTTAAAAATAGCATTGACCTTTTCTCAAGAATAGTCTATATGCCAGGAACTGTTCAAGGCATTCTATAGAGATTACCTGACTTACTATTCACAACTCTTTTACTATGTAGGTCTTATTATGCCCACTTTACAGATGGTGGCAGTGAGACTCAGGGGTATTAATTTTTCCAAGATGACTCAGCTCATATGTGACTGCTAAGGCATTTAAAATCTTTTTCGCTGCCAAGTCAGTGTTGTTCTGAGCCACATTACCGGTCTCTTTTGTTAACCTTTATTTTTAGATAATGGTTCTTTGAGTCTGTGAAGGTAGCATTTTGTACCCTGGAGATATATTTTATGAAACTGGTCATCTAACTTTGTAATAAAAGCATTCTGTGCTGCTCACAGAATGCTAGAGATTTCTGTCAAGGCCTGCCTGTTGGTCTCCCTCCTCTGAGGTCCTTGATGCATGGACCAGAAATGGACACCTGGCCTGGTCAAGCTAGTTAAGACTCCACTCACCTGGAAATTTCCATTCAGTAGTAGATTCTTGAGCTGAAAGGCCACATATGTGACCTGTAAGACACACCTCCCCAACTTCAGGAGCACCGTGGTCTTATATCTTTCATTTTTCCAATAATTTATTTAAGTTATCACATGTTCTTTTCCAGGATATCCTCTGTGAGGCCTTCCCAGGGAATTGTCTAAGACTGTCAAGGGCTTTCTGAGAGGAAAGAATCAGCCCTATCAAAACTCAAAACTCAAAAAAAAAAAAACCAACAAAAAACAGCACCCAAACCAAACCAAACAACTGGAAATCTGATTTGTTCCATCGTATTAGTCCCTGCCACTGAGCACTGCAGTTCAGGCCAGTCTTGTGCCGGCTGATGGACACTTGCCTGTCTTCCAATGCTTGGCCTCCAAGGTCAGAGCTTTCTTGCCTTGTGATCACTTATTCAATACCATGCCAGGAGAGCTGGGTCTCACAGAGCACCCAGTTGTCAGAATTCTGTTTAGTTCAGGTTACCAGCCTAAATGCTCCTTCCCTCTTGGTGCCGTCTCTTTCAGAAACTGTGCCGTCCTGCCTGAGCCATGAGAGGTATGATGGGTTACTAGAAGAAGCTGACTGATGAGGAGAGAGATTGAATGTGTGTGTGTGTGTGTGTGTGTGTGTGTGTGTGTGTGAGAGAGAGAGAGAGAGAGAGAGAGAGAGAGAGAGAGATGCTCTCTGACTGCACAAAGCTCCTGGTTCTACCATGTACCACAAGGACTTCCTTCTCCTCCTCTTTATTTTATTTATTTATTTTTTTGTTACTGAAGATTGAACCCAGGGACATTCTACCTCCAAGCTACACACCCAGCCCTTTTTATTTTTTATTTTGAAACAGTGTCTTACTAACTTGCTGAGGGCCTCGCTAATTTGCTAAACCTTATCTCAAACCTGTGATCCTCCTGTCTTAGCCTCTCAAGCACTAGGGTTACAGGTGTGTGCCACCATGCCCAGCTATGTTCTTTTTGCCTTTCCTTAAGTTCCACTATGTTAATAGGATGCTACCTCTGTTTAAGAGTTCACAGTAAAACTCAAGTTGAAGGCTGGGGGTGGCTCAGTGATAGAGCACTTGCCTAGAATGCACAAGGCTCTGGGTTCGATCCCCAGCACAGCAAGAAATAAGCACATGCCTATAATCCCAGTACTTGGGAGGCTGAGACAGGAGGATTTCAGGTTGAAAGACAGCCTCCCAACACAGTGAGACTGTCAGCAACCTAGTGAGATCCTGTTTCAAAACAAAAAATAAAAAAGGCTGTAGGTGTATCTCAGAGGAATGCCCCTGGGTTCGGTCTCCAGTAACACACACACACACACACACACACACACACACACCAAAAAAAAAAAAGAAAGTAATGATTTACAGCCTGTAATTCCAGTGACTTCGGAGCCTGAAGCAAGAGAATCATCACATGTTCAAGGCCAGCCCAGGCAACTTAGAGACTTCTTTTTTCAAAAGAAAAAAATTTCAAAGGGGTGAGGATATAGCTCAGTGATAAAGTGCCCTGGGTTCAAAGCTCAGTGCCAGAAAAAAAGGAATAATTCCCATAATTATTAATGTGAAAAATGAGTATAAATTTCCAGAAGTCCCCCATGGAATTCTTTTTATTCATTAACTGCTACAAAGCATATTAAATAACACTTAATTACTTTACACAAATAAAAAAATAATAAAAGACTTTGTGCAATCATTCTTGAAAATGTTGATTCTGAGCTTGTTGTAAGAATTTTGGGACATGTTATGAAGAACACCAAAAGCAAAGACCATAAAATATTTTTGGTGAAACGGCCAGAGTAAGGCAAAAGAGAAAATGGAACAGAGAATTGCTTTCTGATCTACTATCAAGTCTGCAAAAGTGTCCAGAGCCAAAGCAGCCAGGAGACATGAAAGAGCATTTTATTGTAAGTCAGATCGGCCTCCCTTCAAACTATATACAAATATATATATATATGTACTTGCAAATATATATTTTTACATATAATATATATTACATGCAAATAAATATGACATTTACATATATCATTATATAGTAATTTGTATTGCTATATAGAAATATATATAGTATTTGAAATATGTAGAAAAATACAGAGAATAATGCCACAGACCTCCCAGATTTGACAGATATTGGCTTTTGTACTATTGTATTGGTTTCCTAGGGCTGCCGTAACCAATGACCACAAACCTGATGACTTAAAAACAACAGAAATATATTCTCTCACAATTCCAGATGTCAGAAGTCCAAAATCAAGGTGTCACCAGGGTTGGTTCCTTCTGGAAGCTCTGAGGGAGAATCAGTCTGTTCCACACTTCTCATTACAAATTATTATTATTATTATTATTATTATTAATCAACTATCTACTTTAACTCTTAAAAATAAAATATAAGCCGGGTGTGGTGGCACATGCTTGTATTTATTTTGACTATGGTATGAATATCTCACTATTTATCCATTCCTCTTTCTTTTTTTTTTTTTTTGCGGTACTGGGATTGAACCCAGGGCATTCTACCTCCGAGCTACACCCCAGTCCTATTTTTTTATTCTTTATTTTGAAACCAGGTCTCACTAAGTTTCGGAGGGCCTCACTAAGTAGCTGAGGCTGGTCGCAAACCTGGATCCTCTGGTCTCAGTTTCCCAAGTACTAGGATTACAAGCATGTGCCAC
>PVJS01043431.1:0-17072 GCA_004027185.1 Glis glis | reverse complement strand
GAAAAAAAAAAAAAAAAAAAAAAAAAAGGAATTAAGTCAGTTGACATTAAAATATGGTGACCACCCACATTTGTTGTGAGGGGCCCTGCTACTGGTATGATATTGTGACAGGGTCCATGAGGAGGCCTATTGCACAGAACTGCAAATGGTCACTGGGGGGAGCTGACCCTGGCCAACAGCCAGAAACAGACCCCCAGTTCCACACTGCAAGGAATTGACTTCTACCAACAACCTGAATGATCAGGTTCTTCCCAGGGCCTCAGGGCACAATTCGGGCCGGCTGACATCTTGAGTATGACACCCTAAACCCAGACCCCGGTGGAGGGACGCCAGACTACCAACCTACAGAAACTGTGAAGAAATCAGTAAGTGTGATATTGTTGAGCTTTTGTTACTTAGCAATAGAAAACTGATATACTCGTGACTCTTCCACTCTCCCATCTCAGCCACGAAGACTTTCTCTACTGTTCAAACAAGCCAAGCCTTGGTATTGACCCTTCCTTCCTTCCTGCCTGCCTGCCTGCCTGCCTGCCTGCTTCCCTCCCTCCCTCCCTCCCTCCCTCCCTTCTTTTTTTGGTGCTGGGGATTGAACCCAGGGCATTCTACCTCTGAGCTATACTCTCAGCCCTATTTTATTTTTTATTTGGAAACAGGGTCTCGCTAAGTTGCTGAGACTGGTTTCGAACTTACAATCTTCCAGTTTTTGCCTCCCAAGTACTGGGATTAGAGGCGTGTACCACCACACCTGGCACCCTGACTCTTCTTTTGACCTGAATATATCCATAGGTACTCACAGGCTCACTCCCACACATCATTACCTTCTTTGCTCAAACATTACCTGCTCAGAGAGGCCTTTCTTAAGCATCCTCATTAAATTAGCACCAACACTGCCCTCTATCCCCTTACCTGGTTTACAGTTTTCCATATTATCTGATACATTACATGTTTACTTTCTCACTGTCTATTTCCACTGGAATCCAATCCTCCAAGGGTGGGATACTGTCTGCTTCGTTGGCCGTGGTGCTTTGTACATGGCAGCTGCCAGTAACCACTAGCTGAACTAGTGAGGAAGAGAGCACCTAGCAGAGTGCAGGCTGGGAGGCAGCCAGTGGAGAGGGTGGGGCTGAGGCCTGAGAGGAGGCAGGGCCAGAGCACAGGGGTTGGACACCTGTAAGAGTATTTAGATTTTATCCGGAGAGTAATGAGTTTGTTAGAGGATGTTAAGCTGGAAAATAACCAGAGATTTCTGGGTTGTTTTTGTTTGTTGGTTTGTTTTTATAAAGAAGTTCCTCTGCAGCAGTAAGGAAACCAGATTAGTCGGGGGAGACAGGGGCAAGATGTAGTCAGAAAGACCAAAGGAGAGCGTGTTGGCATCGTCTGAGTGATAGGTGATGAGACTTGGACTGGAATGTCGGGGGAGATGGTGTAGAGACTTAAGAAATTTTTACAAGTGAGGGTAGATCCCCTTGGTACATGACTGGCTTTGGTGGGTGAAGGGGAAAAGAGAGGGAAGGACACTCATGGACTTCTTTCCAAGGGAAATAGGTAGATGATGCCTGACACGTGGAGGGACTCAATACACTTGTTAAGAATGAAGTAGCAAGCCAGGCACAGCGGTACACACCTGTAATCCCAGTACTTGGGAAGCTGAGACAGGAGGATCACAAGCTTGAGGCCAGCCTCTGCAACTTAGTGAGACTTTGTTTCAAAATAAAACATAAGAAGTCCTGGGGTATGTGGCTTATAGGTAGAGTGCACTGGGTTCCATTCCCAGTATCAAAAAAGAAAAAAAAAGAATCAGCAAATATCTCTGCTCCAAGCACTACACTACACTATCTTTTAGGATTTGAGATGTGAATAATACGACTTCCCCTCCTTACCACTCATTTCCCATGGTTAGTGCACATCTGACTGCTGCCGCTCAGATGCTCAACAACTCAAATACATTCTTCCCTCTCAACTGGTAAATATGTTACTTTTAGGAGAGTCTTTCTCATCCCTCAAACTATGAACTCATAAAATTCCCATAAAGTACAATGAAAATATAACAAACATTTAAGGGATTCCTCCACACCAACAAAAATACTTAACTCATGAAAGAAAAGCCAAGATCCAAACCAGCTAGCTGTGTAAATACTAGCCAAGAGTGCCTGAATTTGTACAGTCATTTGTACTTCTCCATCACTCCACCCCAGAGAGCTTGTCACTGCTATCTTTTCCACTGGAGAGGACCTCACCAATGTATACCAAGCCTTTAGGACAGTACTTGTCACAGAGTAGCCAATAAATAAAGCCAAGAATGGGCAAACAAATATAAACCACAACTAACCACCCTTATGTTATGTCCATATAATTCAATTAAGGCCTCAGAACATTAGAAATATCTACTATGGGACACCCATTTGCTCAGTATGGTAGACCACACATTCTGAAAACTGAATGATCACTAAATTACAAATATATTTTGAAATACATTGTTGAAATCACAAGAAAGAGAAACTCTCAAACACACATACATATACAAAACAGATCCAGAAACAGAACAATCAAGACTACAAAACATGAGCAACAAAAGAGGCAAGGAGAAAGCAGGGAGGAGAAGCCCTGGGTCCTACGACTGAGCAGCTTAGCCCAGCCCCACGCGAGGCCTGAACCAGCCCCAGAGGAGAAAGAGCCCGCTAAGAATAAAACAAACAAAACACACTCTAGCAAAGGAAGCCAAGAGTGAAGCCCATTGTTTCCACAACAAACTCTGATGGAAAAAAATAATGGTAGTATAATAGTCTCCCCTAATAATTTGTAATTACAGGTCAGTCTTCATGTGGAATTCAAATTTATATCACTTGCTTTTTACAGAGAAATCCAAGAGGCATGACTGATTTATGGAATTAAAAAAAAAAGACAAACTACAATCTCATACCCATTAGAATGGCTACTATCAAATAAACAGAAAATAGCAAGTGTTGGTGAGGATGTGGAACGATTCGAATCCACGTGCACTGTTGGTGGGAAGATAAAATGGTACAGCTGCTATGGGACGCAGTATGCTAGTTCCTCAAAAATATGAAATAATCCAGGCATGGTGGCACACACCTGTAGTCCCAGCTACTTGAGAGGCTGAGGCAGGAGGATCATTTGAGGACAGCCTGGGCAACATAGTGAAACCCTGTCTCAAAATAAACAAATAAATAGAATTACATATGAACCAGCAATTCTACTGCTGAGTATTTACCTAAAAGAACCAAAAACAGGCTCTCAAAGAGATATGTTTATACTCACATTCATAGGAGCATTATTCATGAAGGCCAAAAGGTAAATGCAATCCAACTCTCCATCAATGGATGAATGCGTCAACAAAATGTAGCATATACAATATAATGGACTGTTATTTAGCCTTAAAAGGAAGGAAATTCTGATACATGTTACAACATGGAGGAACCTTCAAGACATTATGCTAAGTGAAAAAAGTCACAAAAGGACAAATAGTGTATGATTTCACTTATTTTGAAATCTTAGTTTGCTAGAGTTGTCAAATTCGTAGACAGAAAATAGAATGGTATTACCAATCTGCTGGTGGGAGAGTGGAGAATGAAGAGTCATTTAATGGTGTAGAGTATCAGTTTTGCAAGATCAAAAGCGTTCTAGAGATGGGTGGCACAACAATGTCAACGTACTTATTAACACTACTCCTGTATACTTAAAAAAAGCTGAGATGAGAGACACGTACTGCATGATCTCACTCATATGTGGAGTCTAAAAAGTTGATCTCAGAGAAGTTGAGAGTAGAATGGTGGCTACCTAGGCTGGGGAGAGTGGGGTGTGGGAGAGATGGAGACAGGTTGATCAATGGGTACTAAGCTACAGTTAGACAGGAGCAAGAAGCTCTGCTGTGCTATTGCACAATGGGGTGACTACAGATAACAATAATGTACTGTACATTTCAAAAAGCAAAAAGAAATTATTTTAAAAGTTTTCACCATAAAGAAATGACAAATGAGGAGGCAGATGTGTTTAACATAATTTAAACAATACATACTATATACATGTACCAAAACATCAGGCTACTCCATGAAAATGTATACTTCTAAAGTTTTTATGTATCAGTTAAAAGTAAATTTAATATTAAGTAAATTAAAAAATGGCTAATGTTAAATTTTATGCTAGGTGTTTTATAACACAATTCAAAAATTTTTAAAAAGACTAAAATATAGGGCAACAGTGATGTAAAAGTCAAGAGGAGGTAACTAGCGTTAGTGTTCTAAGGTCCTGTGTTGCTCAGAAAAAAGTAAAGGTATTGTCTACTTTGTGTTTTATGAAGTAATACATGGGTATTTTAGAAGTAACCACTAAATGAATAGGAGTAGACTATTTTTAAAAAATCCAAAATAAGTCACAAAAACCCAGAGACTTTTAAAAAATGTACAAATAGTATAGAATTACAGAATAAGAGGCAGGTATGAGCCCAAATATATTACTAAACACAATACTGGGTTAAACTCACAATTACAAGACAGATTTTCAGAATAGAGAATATAGTACAAGTAGGACCCAATTAAAGTGGTATTTTGAAGGAAATATATAGACTTAAATGCTTGCTTTTAGAAAACACTGGAAATTAATTAATGGTTCGGTTTAAGTTAAGACAATATAATAAACATAAAAGAGAACAATGGAAATAATGATTGAGCAGAAATTAAATTAAAAATAATGATACCACGGAGGAGCAACAAACACAACCTGGTTCTTTAGAAAATCCAATGAAATAAACCTCTGATGGATATAATGGGGGAGGATGGGAAGGCATAAAACACTATGGAAATGAAAAAGAGGCATATCTTAAGACACAAGAGGGTACAATAAGAGAATACTCTGAACAGTTTATGCCAATAAATTTGAAAGCTTAGGAAAAATGAATAAATTTATAGAAAAATAACACCAAAAACAGACTAAAAAAAGGAAATGGAAAATCAAAATAGTCCTATAACCTTTTTTTTTCTTTTGGTGGTACCAGGGATTAAACCCAGAAGCATTCTACCTCTGAACTCCAACCCCAGCCCTGTTTTGTTTTGTTTTGAAACAGAGTTTTGCTAGGTTGCTGGAGTCTTGCTATGTTGCTGAGGCTGGTCTTGAACCTGTGATCGTCCACTTCCTATAACCATTTTTTTTTTTTTTTGGCGGTACCGGGGATTGAACCCAGGGGCGTTCTACCTCTGCGCTACACCCCCGGCCCTATTTTTTTATGCTTTATTTTGAAACCAGGTCTCACGAAGTTGCAGATGGCCTCACTAAGGAGAGAGAGAAAAACAGGGAGAGAGAGAGAGAGAGAGAGAGAGAGAGCGAGCTGAGGCTGGCCGCGAACCCGGATCCTCCGGTCTCCGCCTCCCAAAGGACTGGGATTACAAGTGTGTGCCACCACGCCCAGCTTCCTATAACCATTTTTAAAAATCGAATTAGTAGCTCAATACTGGCCCATAAAGAAAACATCAGGCCTAGACAGTTTTTAATATTTAGCAAGTTCTGTTAAACTTTGAAATTACTTGTTACTTGAAAATTACATAAGCCCTCCAGAGACTTGAAAAAGAAGGCATAACTTTGATACCAAAGGTAGACAAAGTCAGTGAAAAGAAGAAAAAGTACAGGCTAATCTCATATATGAATAGATATGAAAAAAATCACAAAACATTGACAAACCAAATCTAAAAATGTATAAAAATATATCATAATCAAATTAGTTTACTCCAAGAATATAGAAGCAGTTTAACATGTAAAAAACCTATTAATACAATTCTCCACATTCACAGATTAAAGAAGAGAAGAGACTTTGGGCATCTGATTGATGGGGGGGACTTTTTTTTGGTACTAGAGATTGAATCCAGGGGCATTCTACCTCTGAGCTACACCCTCAGCCCTTTTTAAAAATATTGTTTCTTTTAAATGGGGTCTTGTTAAGTTGCTGAGGCTGGCCTTGAACCTGCAATCCTCCTATTTTAGTCTTCCAAGTACTGGGGTTACAGGCATGCCCACCAGGGGAAGCGTTTTTAAAAAAAAAATCTTTTCATGATCTCTAAGGTGAAAAGCTTAAGCTAGAAATAGAAGTGAACTTCTTCAACTTAACATAGGATGTCCACCAAAACCTTAGCAAGCATCAATCTTAATGGTGAAATATTAGAAACATTAGTAAAATGGATCAATCCATCAACCAACCAGAAACAAGACAAGAATGTTCACTGTTACTTATTCTGTTTATCACTGTCCCACAGGTCTTAGCCAGTACCGTTAAATAAGAAGAAATAAAAGGTATAAGAACTGGCAAAAGGAGAACAAAACTGTTATGATTCACAAATGATGACTGTCTGTGTAGAACACACAAAGAGTCTATATAGCCAGGCGTGGTGGCACACACCTGTAATCCAGTACTTGGGAGGCTGAGACCAGAGGATCACAGGTTCAAAGCCAGCCTAATTAACTTAGCAATACTCTTAAAACTTAGCAAGGCCCTGTTTCCAAATAAAAAATAAAACAGGGCTGGGGGTATAGCTCAGAGGTAGAATGTCTCTGTATTCAATCTCCAGCACCATACATACACAAATAGAACCTATATAGAGCCTGTAGGAAAGAAGGGCCAGGCTTCTAGATATGAAAGCATTATGCAAAAATCTTAGAATTAAAACTGACTGAGGGCAGGGACTAGAAGGCTTATAAGTCTGGAATGAGTTCTTGCTTTGTGGGTGTTTATTCATCACAAATTAGCTCATTCCTAGAACACTTAACTGAAATGCAATACAAAGAGACTTGGAGCTGAGTGTGACCAAAAGGCCAAGTCTCTATCTGCCCCAAGTCATGGAGACAAGGAAGAACAACACTGCAACTCTGGGGTCTGCTAGTCTATCATCCTTAATCCATGCACCAGGATATGTTGTACAATCAGAAAAGGAGAACCCAACAACTGGGAGAAGGTCTACCCTCTGTTTCAACCTGGCAGATTCAGTGCATTTGCATGTGGACAAGGCCTCAGAATTCCAAGCCTTTACCCCTTGTTCTCCAGCATGAAGCACCAACAGCATCTCAGAATCTTGGTTGGGGAGAAAGGGGGATGGACAAATTAGGGAAGAAAGAGATGGCAACAGGCTATGATACTACTAAGATTTTGTGTCTACTGGACAATATTCCTTTAATTATAATAGAATTAGATATATGTTACATATAACTATATATAATTAGAATCACATTCCATTAGATAAGATTAATGTGTAGGATACTCTCACAGTCTCGTTTTCTAGCCTGTTAGATGATATCTTGTCCATCTCACCAGCCTCATCTCCTCCTTACACTCCAACACATCCAAACTAAGTGGAATTCCCTGGATCAAAAAGCCTGGAGTGCCCGTCTTATTTGCTCTCACCTTCTGGAACCACTCTTACCCACCCCACCTCCAACACAACTCAGAATTAATAACATCTTCTTAGTGCTCCTTTCCTGTGAATTATAAAACTTTATGATAACAATTATAATCCAATACATCATGTGTGTTTTATCTCCCTTACTAGACTATGAGCTCACTGAACACAGGGCTCATATTTTATTCACCTTTGCATCTCCAGGTCACGGTTGCTCAAAAAAAATGTTTAAACAAACGTACGTGTGTGTGTGTGTGTGTGTGTGTGTGTGTGTGTGTGTGTGTGTGTGCAGAAGCCCTAGACCCCTACCCTTCTCCACTGCACTCCATGGGTTCACCAAGCGAGGAATGTGTTGGAAGGGAATAAGAGGAGCATGTGGTTCTTGGACCACTGAGCCTCCTCATTGAGGAGATCCTTTAGCTGCAGCCTGTGACCCAACTGTGACGGGCTCAGAAAGAACTCCCTCCGCAACAGAACGTCAGTGCTGCCAGGGCAGAGCCTGGCTCCCTGGCCCCACTGAGACCAGATGCTTTCAAAGTGACACTGGCAGGCCTGCTGCTGCTGCTGCTACTGCTGCTGAAAACCAATCTCTCTCTCTGGCTGCATGTGAGATGCCAGGGAGGAAGTTAATCAGGGAGACAGCCAAGAGGACAGAGACAGTTTACCACAGTTTCCATCTGTTTACTGGGAAGAGAAGAAATAGATGCTTAGAACAGAGCTGACCTTGCCAGTGGAGTCACAACAGCTTGGGGAAGTATCAGCTACCTGTGCTTAGACTAACAGATTATTTACTGATTCTGGGATTCACATTAAGGTCCTAATCAAGAGTTACTTTCTTGCTGTAGGCAGGGGACTATTGTTTGAATTTGCCTTTGCTAATTTTAAAAGGCATATAACTAGCCAGGTGTGGTGGCGCACACTTACAATCCCAGTACTTGGGAGGCTGAGACAGGAGGATCCGGGTTTGCGGCCAGCCTCAGCTATTTAGTGAGGCCCTCAGCAACTTAGTGAGACCCTGTTTCAAAGTAAAGAATAAAAAAATAGGGCTGGGGGTGTAGCTCGGAGGTAGAATGCCCCTGGGTTCAATCCCCGGTACCGCAAAAAAAGGGGGGGGATATAGCTTTAAACCCAGGGAATGTAACACTTCTAGATGTGCTACTCATGAAAATATTTTTTGTTCCAAAACCTTGTAAAACAAATGTGAAGAGACTCATTCTTCCACATCTCACAGCACATTCACTGATCTTACTTGTTGAAGTGTGCTTCACTTGTAGCTGGCAGGATTAAAGCCAGTGCTTTTTTTTTTTATATTCTCCTCCCAGGGTTAACACATGACATGAGAAGTGACTTGCTACTAATACGGAAGAACATTAGGGAAATTCCTTAATGATTAAGCCAGAAGATCTGCCTTTCAGCAGAGAGAAGTCTAGATGGAAGCTCACTGCTCTGTAGTGGAGGATTCATCCTGCATTTCTGATGTCAGAGCTAAAACAATTCACCAGATGTGATCTGGGCAGCCATGTGTGACCACCTCTCTTCATCTGAACATTAAACTTCAATTCATGCTCCTAAACCATATTATCTTCTTTGACAACCATAGCATGCTGCTGATTCATTCTGAGGCTGCAGTTATCTAAATCCTGCACTATTTTTCATATGGGGCTGTTAAGCCAAACCCCATAGTTTCACTTGGTAATTAAATATGAAGTCACTACAAGTCTTTGTCCCTCCCTGTAAAGTTTTATATTTGAATTTGGTTGGCTGAAAGTGGTAGCATGCTTGCCTAGCATGGGTAAGGCCCTGGGTTCAGTCCCCAGCACTGCAAAAAAATAAATAAATAAAATGAGAAATAGGGAAGGAGTCAATTTAAAAACAATAAAAATAAATTTGGTGTGTAGTTTAAAAATGCCAAGATCATTTCCTTCCTTCCTTCCTTTCTCTTTCTCTTTCTTTCTTTCTTTCCTTCCTTCCTTCCTTCCTTCCTTCCTTCCTTCCTTTTTCTTTCTTTCTTTCTTTCTTTCTTTTTTTTTCTTTCTTTCTTTCATCTCATGCCTATCATTCTGACATATTAGCTATTCTTCCAAGATTCATGGTATCCACCCATGTGGTCTCTATGCCAATATTATTGTCTGAATGATTTTAATTGACTGCAGTGGGGTGAAGGTCACAGCCTCCGGCATGCTTCATGTGCTATGGTGGAGGCTGAATCTCTCACCCCAAGGATATTTATTACCAATGACTGACACTCATGCACCTGCCTTCTCAACCTTCCAACCTAGTAATCTCAGGAAGGAAAGTTAATCTGACTTGCTTTTAGCAAAGCCCTGCTAGCTACTGATGGTGGTTGCTTCCTTTAGTATTCCAAAATCATTGTCCTAATAATCCATCTTAAAGTACTTCCTGAAATCAGAACCAAGCCTATCATTTTGTAGATTAATTTTATCTCCCTACCTCCTTTTTAGAAAGTTAAAATATTTCTGCACCTGTATTTTCCCTGTAGCTCTTTGTATTCCCAATATTGCCCCCAGGTGACAGTGCTGGTGTAGCGACCTCGGCCTCAAGCTCCCTCAGTCAGGCTTTGGGGCTCCACTTTATGTGGTGGCATTGGTGCCTCTTGTCATAGCCTCACTACCCTTGGTCAGCAATTCTTTCTTCACATTTGTCCTACCCTTGCCAATCAGAGAAGTCATTTCCTGAACAGGAAAAAAATGCAAGCTGAAAAGAAGCCCAGAGTTTGGTGTCTCTCACATCCCCCTCTCTTTGGTCTTACTGTTCCAAACATAACTTCTGAAAGCCCTTTCTGTTACCCTTGGCATTTTTCATGATCCTCTGCTCGCTCGGCACTCTGTTTCTTTTATAGCCCAGAGCCACCCTCTGATATAGTCCTTGGTTGCATGACCTGACCCTTCCTGGGTCTGGGTCCAAGGTCAGGACAGTAGAGAGGAAGTGGTGGCACAGAGGAGGCAGACCCTGAGGGAAGGGTTTTCTAGAAAGTACCACCTACAATTACCAAGTCAAGGAGAAAAAGGAACGTGATACCCACAAACATGTTAAGGTCAGACGTCAAGAAGAGCAAAACCACTTGTGTAACTAGTGGAGTGACACACGGGGCTATTCTGTGGGTGGGAAGTTAGGTCAGTAGCAAAGACGATGGAGAGAATAGGGGTTGGTAAGGTCAGGTGGCTTCAAATGGACATTCCTTTCTCAGACGGCTATGAACACCTTAAACAAAGGCCTGGCCTCTCTGCCTTCACCTCCAGCACATGGAACAAAGCCTGGCACACTGTGGATGTTTAACGTACTAATGAATAAATACATTGAGTGGCGCTGGCTCATCACACAGCACCGGGGGACCCTTTAAACGAGTAGGTTCTGGCTAGAAATGGTCTTTTGTGCACATCCTTCAACAGAGGAGCTATCTGGATGGTCACGTGCCTCTTCCTTCTTTAGAACTGGGACCAGAGGCTTGTTTTTGGTTGTCCTGAATTGTGTTTCCTTTTTGGAGCCTGAGCCCATGGGACTGTGTTTGTTTTTTCCCTCAACTTTGGGAATCTTCCTTTTACAGTCCGGAGCAGGTTGAAGATGAGGGCACACTTCTCTCCTGAGCAAGGAGAGATTCTGAGGCCTGGTTCCTTCTAAAACTCCTGCTTCTTCAGGAGCCAAATCCTGCTTCTATGAGTCAGTTTCTATCTCATCGGAAAATACAGCAAGGCCTGACTGATGTATTCATGAGCTGCAGCAAAAGAACAGCAATTAAACTGCCTTCTCAACTCATGTTAAAACAGCACCATTGAAGTATCCTGCACGGTACACTCCAGTGAGTCTACATAGAATCCAAGGCCGATACAAAGTGGTTGATAAAAATGACCTAGTCATGGGTTAACTTGTGCTCAGCAGAAGTCTAGTGACTGCACTAAGCTAAAGGCCACCGCTGGCAGCAGTCCTTCAAATTGAATAGGGTAAAAACGAGAAACACTGTGCCGAGGCCAGTATGTCTCTTGGCAGGCACAGAGGGTCTGGCATCAGGGAAGCATCAGGCTTCAGGCAGTCTGCGCCCAAGCACAGCACTTTTGATAAAAGCAGATGCTTTGTTTGGCTGGTGTCTATCTGCCCTTCCTCCACTCCCGCAGCCATCCACCCGCCCCCACTGGCTCCCCACCCCCTTCTCAAAGAGTATTTGTAAAGGTTTCTTCTCAGCTGACTCAAAGGCAGAATAAAAGTGCTATATTTTTGAGATAACATCCTCAAGGCCTCTCAGAGGAAGCGCTTCAGCCAACCAGATGAAAAGGACATATGCCCTCGATCTGCCTGTTGGGCAGGCACCTGTCCTAGAGGTAGCTGCCACCTAAACCCTGGAAAAGCAACCAACTGCAGATGTCCACGCATATCCTCTCTACAGCGTGTCAGGGAACAGCTGAGACCCATTAGAGGAGACAGAGGCCCACAGGGAGGGGGCCCTGGGAGAGTTGCTTTAATCAAATAAAAAAACTTCTTAGCTGGGTGTGGTGGTGCACGCCTGTAATCCCAGTACTTGAGAGACTAAGACAGGAGGATCACAGGTTCGTGGCCAGCCTCAGAAATTTAGCAAGGCCCTCTACGACTTAGTGAGACCTTGTTTCAAAATAAAGAAATAAGATAAAATAGGGCTGGGGGCATAGCTCAGAGGTAGAATGTCCCTGGGTTTAATCCCCAACACCACACACACACACACATACATACAAACCTTACTTAAAAAATCAAGTAATGAAAAAAGTGTGTTTTTTTGTTACAATATTTAAAAATTAGATCTTTTTCTACTGAATTTTGTCTATTAACTTCTAACCACACATGATGGTGAGCACCTGTAGTCCCAGCTACATGGGAGGCTGAGGCAGGAGAGTCACTTGAGGCTAGGAGTTCAAGACCAGCCTGGACAATGTAGCAAGACCATCTGTCATGCACACATACACACAAACATGCGCACACATGTGTGCGTGTATACACACATAACACACATACACACACCTGCACAAACTTCCTTTGATCACCACTCTTACCCACATCCTACCTCTTTTCTCCGTTCCCAAACTCTCAGCCTACTCTGCTAATACTGGAATAGACAATGCTGGGATTCCTCAGAGCTGGATCCCAAGGGCCCCTTCCCTCTACTCTACCTAGGCTTCTCCCTTGGTGACAGCATCCACTTTCAGGGATTGATTTCATTTCTGTTGCAGATTCCTAACTTTTTACTTTTTAGACCAGTCCTCTTTCCAGAGCTCCAGGCTCATAATGCCAACTGCCTGTCTGGTTAGGACCTCCATGAGACACACATGGATCTCGAACTTAGCACTCCCCAAACAGATGTCTTTAGTCTCACCAATCTGCCATCACCTCCTCCCCCACCCCAAGGAAAAGCAACCAACCAAAATAAAAGATCATTGTTCCTCTCCCAATCTTCTCATCTCAGCAATTGGGCCCAACCCACACACCCAGAGCCACATCTGTTTTTCTCCACTACCCTACCACATCCAACCCTCAGTATGTTTGGTAGACTCTACAGGGAAAATGTGTCTTGAATCCACCCACTTGGTCTTCTCTGCCACCACCCAAGATCAGACCCCCACCTGTTCCCTGTGTTTCACAACCACCTCCTGCCCCTCTCGACCTCCTTCCCCATCAGCCAGTCCTAAGCAGAGACACCAAGCAACCTCTAAAACCTCAATCTGATCATGCCACCTCTTGCTTTAAATCTTTTATAGGTTTCCCTTGGCCCTACAGAGAAAATCTAAACTCCTTACCAAAGTCTCGACCAGTGCTGTCCAACAAAAGTATGACTTGAGCCTTATAGTTAATTTTAAATTTTCAAGTAGCCAATTAAAAATGAAGAGAAACAGGTGAATTTTAATGATATATTTTATCTAACCTATTATTTTAAAGATAATATTTCAACACATAGGAACATAAAATTTATCAATGAGACATTTTCTATTCTCTTTATTAAATCTTCAAATGCCCCCTCCCTCAGACAGGCCATCCCTCCATGAATCTAAGCAAGTCGGGGTCCTCTGAGGCATCTACCTGTGTTTTCTTGTATTGTACCTATGTACTGGTTGATGTGTCTGACCCAGGGCCCCCTAAACTGGGAGCTTCCTAAGAACAGGGGTCACATCTATTTCAGTCTCCACTGGGTACCTGGTACCCACGCACAATGCCTGGCACAAAACAAGCTTAACAAATATGTACTGAAGAATGAATGGCAAAGACACCGACATTTAGTACAAGAACATCAGGCAGGGGCTGGGTCAGTCCGCGGAAGACCAGCAGGCTCTGTTCTGCGCATTAATACAATGGTGGGCTGATGTTTTAGTGCCCTGTGTCGCTGTTATCCCGATAAACTGTGAGTGTTGACCAAAATGCATCGCTGTGGGGCAGAACCAGATAAAGGGATTCCAGCCAGACCCCATCAATGCGTGGGAACTTTCTCCCATGGAGGCTGCAGACATTGAACATGATCTCAGGTTACGGGGAGGGGGGGGAGGATTAGGAGGCTCCTGGCTTCTGCCTCCCAGGAGGAAGGAAGGGAGGAAACCAATCAGCAGGAGCCCCTCCTCCGAGCCAGCTTCTGTGCTAGGCACCCTCACATGTGATTGTATTTGATCCTTTGAGGCACCCTTTGAGGATGTAGAGATTCAAAAAGGTAAAATAACTTGGCCAAGGTCACAAAGTTACCAGGTCTGGCTGCTAGAATTAGCGTCAAGGTCACTAGCAGCTTTCTTTGGTAGCCGGCTGCACCAACATCCCCGCGAAGGCTGTAGTGACCTTCAGGTCAGGTGTCCACGCAGAGCTGAGCAGCAGAGGAGTAAATGGTGGTGACCGTGTGGGCTAGAGCAGGCACATGACCTGCTCAGCACAGATTCCGAGCAGGGGACCCAGGCCCAGTGTGAAGCCAGAGCGCTCACACTCAGCAGAGCCTTAATATTGGGTGACCGGTTAACCTTCACGGCACTCCTGGGGGGAGGGGGTATTTTGACTTTCATTTTATAGTTTAGAATTTGCCCTACTCACACACTTAGTAAGTGGCAAAAATAGGGATCTGAATTGAGACTTGTGGGTTACCTGTCTAATAGTTTTTCTCCTCTCAACAGGAGTCACTCTACCTTTGATCCTGTTTTTGTACGTAAATCTGCAACTACAGACAGTCCACACTTCATAAAGGCTAAAGCAATTATGGAAGATTTCTCAGACTTCTGTAACTTGTAAATAACAGCACAGTCCTCTAAACAAGACCAAACATGCTTGTCTTTGGGGCCCTTAAGAAGAGAGAACTAGCTATTCCGCATCCACTCCTACAGCTCATCTCATGGGGATGGACAGGGTGGTGACCATGACAAGAGCAGAGTGGCTGTGACCTGAGGGTGTTTTGGCCATATGCCTCAAGCAGGGCTGGCCACTCTGTCCAGGCCCCATCAAGATAATCTCTTTCTGATCAACAACAGCAACCAGGACTTCTTGGCTTGCACATCCTGGCTGGGCTGGAATGGCTTCCAAATCCACATGTAACAAGAATATGTGTAATAATCTGTAACTGTATAGCACCTTCTGTTTACAATGTTAACATACACCGAAAGGTGGGAACAACTCAGAAGATTAAACACCTGACCATTCCCAAATAGCATCCCGGAAGCTCCCCAGAAACGTGAGCTAAAGCAGGTCTGTCCTGGAGGAATGTAGAGGAGATGCTAAATGGCTCCACTCAACAAGGACTGCATTGTGTAATTCTCTGTTGTTTTTTTTGGGGGGGGTGTTGTGGTTTGTAATCAGTTTTTTCTTGTTTTTTATTCTTTTTAATCCTTTAGTTTTCCCCAGAAGAACAGCTGAGAATGCACAGATCCCAGCCTTTTGGTTCAAATCATCCTTGTCAGTGCAGCGTTTGGGACTGTCATCAGGCAGCTGGCAGACCTGAGGCATTCCCCATTCTCTGGGCTCCTTCCAGCCAGGAGCAGCACAAGATGCAGGGGCTGAGTTCACCTCTGACCCAGCTGCCCTGGACTCAGCACACCAGGGGCCGCCAGGGCAGAACACACACCATTCCTCGGAATTCACTGACCCAGCCACAACAGCTGCATTCAAACACCAAGGGGCAGTACAAAATGTTAGTAAAACTCAACTTGTAATTTAAAAAATAAAAATCCAACTCATGAACTCTTACTTCTAGAGACAACCCAAACTTCAAGCTGTTAAAAGCCATTATCACTCTGCTCTATTGAATAGAATCTATTAATCTATCAGATAGATTTTTTTAAAGCTTTATGTTCAATTTTTCCTCTGCGCATGGAAAGCTTCCTATTTGCAGACAGCAGACATGACCACATATACTTAAAAAACTACAGGTGTCTGCATAGGGACATTCATATTGTAGATCCTCTGATTCGCTTTGCACAAAAGGCTGGTTTATTTGCATGACTAGGGCAACATCCTGCTTTGTTAATGAGAAAGCAGTAGTTACAGAACTTGGTGGTTCTGAAGAGAAATAAATGAAACAGTTTTTCAGAGGAGAGCACTGGCATAGCCCAGAGTCAGGTCTTTAAATTTGTGTGTTAAAGTTTGCATAGCTCCTGTGCCTTACACCTTGGCTTCAACTTTGAAGATCTGATACTGTGGCACAGTAGGTTACTAACTGCCTGGGAAAGTGCACCGGATTTTCACGAGGGATAATTCTGCAGACTTTCTGGCCACTGTCAGTTACAACACTTGTGACTAGTCAGTCAGCTCCCTTCATGCAAAAGAATGAAACACCACATTGTCCCACCACATGCTCCCATGCACAAGAGGCAGAAGGAATTAGGTCCTCACAGCTGTTCCCCGGAATGCTGCGTCCACATACCCACAGACAGGAAAAGGACCTGAACAGGCTCTAGGCACTGATCTCCCAGCTATCCAGGCAACACAGACATCCCAACAGGAACTGGTCCCCTCTTGGCCCAAGGAAGGTCTCAGATTCAAACACAAGTCCATCCTTGAAGACATGAATCAAAGGGACAGCAGCCGAGCAATGCTAATGTCAAGAGGAAATCCTGCCTGTGGCCTCTCCAGAAACCTGGCTCTGCTTCTGGAACAAAGGCTCCTTCTGTGACATCAAGCGGCAGGTTTAAGAGCTCCCTTGGCTTCTGCCTTTGGCCACCTTTCAAAACCACAAGTACATCCAAGGGCAGCCAAGAAAACAAGAAAGCCAAGAGATATGGTCCCTGAAAGAGAAGACCAACTCCCCTTCCGGGCCTGCTGTCTGCCTGGCACTTGGCAACTGAGGCTCCATGCTCCCCAAAGGGGTTCCAAGGTACTGAATTCAGACAGGAGAACGACCCTTTCCACACAAGAAGATAGTTCAGAGAGTGCTCACAGCTGGCACCAGCATTCTTGGTGGGCTGGGGAGCGCAGTATTTGGGGAAGGCCCTACAGTACTTGGATTCTAATCCTAGCTCAGTCATTCACTAAGGTATTGTGATAGTTAATCTAAGTTGTCAACTTGACCTGATCATGACACACCCAAGATTATGTGATTTTGGGTGTGTAACAGCAGATTAAAGAGAAAGCCCTGCCCTGAATGTAGGCAGCAGGATTCTGATAGGTGCGGACTTAGATAAAGAGGGAGAAGCCGCGTAGAGTGTGTGCGACTCTTTCCGAGGAAAACGCATCTGC
>PVJS01043430.1:0-17073 GCA_004027185.1 Glis glis | reverse complement strand
CTCCCTCCCTCCCTCACTCCCTCTCTCCCTCTCTCTCTCTTATGGTTCTGGGGATTGAACCCAGGGGCATTCTACCTCTTAGCTATACCCACAGCCCTATTTTATTTTTAATTTTGAAACAGGGTCTCACTAAGTTGCTGAGGGCGTTGCTGAGGCTGGTTTTGAACCTGCAATCCTCCTGTCTCAGCCTCCCAAATACTGGGATGACAGGCATGCGCCACCACACCTGGCTGCCTTAGAGGTTTAAAAATCAGTCTCCCACGACTCTCTTTAGACCAAGGACAAAAACACTGAAAAGTTGATATATTTCCTTGTAGTTATTTGTGTATTTTTGTTAATTCTCTTCATCTTCATACCTAGTTTTTAACTTAACTTTATAAACTAAGTATTTTCTCATCTTAAACTCTCCATAAACATGTTTAATGTCTGCATAATAATTTAATAATTAAACTTCTGAAATTTTGCTATTATAATAGCAGAACAGTGAATATATTTGCACCTAAGTCTATAGATTGATTTCTTTTGAAACATGGTTTCTTTACTATGTATTATTAGGTGCAAAATTATAGGGTCAGAAGTAACATTTTAAAAATTACAACCATGTTTAAAACTCTTGACACATTTTGCCAAATTGATTTTTAAAAAATGGGACTGATTTGCACCCCATGGCAGTGTGAGCGCCTGTTGACTGGGTTTCTGAGGTTGGAATGCATGGACCCAGTGCTTCTCCCCTCCGCACTGGGCTTCATTTAGGACCAGCTCCACGTAGAGCTGTGAGAGGCCGCAGTGCAGAGGTGTCCCCTCCGTCCACCTGCTACCCCACTGTCTCCAGCAGCCTGTGCTGCCTGCCTCTCTCCTGTGTCAACTCTGTCTCAGAAGCCACAGCTTCCTGGCTGTGCATTCCTCTTTCTTTTAGTGATGTCTCCTCAGTATGGTGTAGCACTATTTCTCATCGTATTCACTTTCTTCTCATGAGGACTTACAAGAGATTTGCCTCTTTTATTTGCTTTTTAAAGAAACTCATGGATTTATCATTTCTGTTTTTCTATTGAATACGTTCATTGTTACCAAAGTATTTGTTTTTCAAACAAATGGAGTGTCTTTCCTCATCTAGATATGTAGTTCACTTATTTTAATTATTCAAGGCTTGCATCTGTCTTTGTTCTCGCCTTCACCAGATCCCATAAGGTTTGAGGTGTAGGATTGCTGTGTTCATTAATTCTGTACTTTCTCCATGCCAAGCCTTTTTGTATGTTCAAAATAGTCTCATTATAGGATTTATATTTCCTTAAAACATTAATATATAAGAGAATAGTTTTTCCTCCTCCATGTATTGGACTTTGTTTGTATAAATGCCTTTTATTTCTATGATGGTTTAATTAATCTGTAGCTAGAGTATGGTCTATCATTGCTACTTTGCAGAATTTATTGAATTCTTTTTGGCCTAGTATGATTTACATGTACATGTGTGTACGTTTGAAAAAAAAGCTACCTCTATAAAGATGACTTTGGCTTAATTTTTCAAATCTATAGCTGTATTTTCATTACCATGAATAGTCATAGTCATGCATTTTCTGTATTTTCATTACTATGAATTTTCATTACTCAGCATGCCCTGAAAATGAAGTCTTGACTGGCTTTCCTAAGACAGGGGCTTTGAGATACGGAGCCTGGTTGTGCTGTTGCCCAGCGACCCACTGGGTGTGCAGCCTGCCTGTCATAGAGAGAGAAGCAGTCTGTGACCTCGGCCCTGCCTCTGATGCTCTTACCAGACCGTCAGTCTGCTGGAAAATCTTTCATCATCATAAAAGGCAGAAACAATGTTCTTAATGCTGTTGATAAAATCTGGATGCATCCTGTTAATACTACTTATTATGGAAACTGAGCACTGCAGGCTTATTTTCCTTTTTAAAACTACCTGCCACCATTAACACTAATTGTCATATATACCCAGCATTTGAAAACTTGTACTTTTTATAAGGCTTCTAGGATATATTAGTGACTAAATTATGCTGCTTTTCATGTAAATTTGATAGTCAAGACTCTCTTGGCTTAGTTCTTTGCAAGACTTCATAAACATGTTTAATGTCTGCATAATAGTTTAATAATTTAGGTTTTTTACTTTTGTCATTATAATGGGGTGGCAGTGAATATACTTCTGCCTAAATTTACTGTGTGGGAGGTTTTTTTATTAACATTATTTTCTTACTATATATTGTTAGAGGCATAAAAGAAGGGTCGGAAGTTTTACAAACATTTTTAAGAAGAAAAACTGGTGACTACTTTTGATGCATTTTGCCAAACTGATATCTTTAAAAAAAAATGGGACCAGTTCGTACCTGTGCCAGAGCGTGTAAGAATGCCTGTCTTCCTGCAGACAGCCCCGGCGTGAGAGCCAGGGCCCCAGCTCACGTCCAGGACCAGCTCCGCTGTGGGGTGTTTTGTGTGACAAGGTGGTGTCACGTGTCTTCTCTACAAGAAAAAGCATTGACTCCCAGGCAAACAGTGACACTCAATCAGCTACGGATATGCAGAGAAAACCTTCTGGAAAGAGATTGTTGACAATTGCTAGAGATTGTGACGGTGCGGGAGTTACAGAGTGTTCCTTCGGCCGCACTTGCAATTAGACTCATTCTAGTGTTGGAGCTCTTCTTAAATGAAACTCTGTACACCTAGACTGGAAAAATGTAATAATACAATAAACAGCCTTAGTCGGGAATATACTGCTTATTAAGATTTAGCAAAAGAGAGCACGTTACTGAACAAGGCAGATTAGTTTTTTTCTTTTTAATAGGCAAGGAAGTAACCATACTTCACTTTGAAATAAAAATATATTTTTTAAAAGTGAACACACACACACACACACACACACACACACACACACACAAATAGTGAACAAATTTGAGCTGGGAATGTAGCTCAGTGTTAGAGCCTAAGCATGCACAAGACCCTGGATTCAATCCCCAGCACTGAAAAGAAAAAAGAAGTAAACACACGTTTTAAAAATAAAATAATGATCAAGATATGCTCTCTGGTATCTAGGTATATAAGATCTCATATAAATCTAGAGGCTTACCCAATTCTGCTTTTTTGATTGAATGCTAGAAATGCAATTGGAGTATGGAGTCTAAGTGGAAAAACTTAACCACGGAGAATGAGATGTGTTCTGTAACTTATCAGAAAAATGCAACTCATTTTGTTTAAAAGACAGTATAGAGATTACTCAGAAGGAGAGAATTACGGGTTTACAGGAAAATGTGTAAGTGTTTGGTAAGGACTCCTGTGTCTCATAAATCAAGTCTTAAGTGTACCAAGCGGTCCTCCTCCCAGCCACCTGCACTCTAGGTACAGAGCAACTTGAGAGCGCTGCGGTTGGGCATCCTTGTCTGCCATCCCACACAGGACATGACTGGGAAGAAATTAAACTCAAAACAAGTTGAAACTGGAAAGTCAATGTTTTCCCTCCACCAATAAATCTCTAGCTTATATTTGTAATAAATAGCGGTTAAAATATATACTTTTAAGAGATGTATGTTTTGAACAGAAAGATTGAATGTTAGTGCATTCCTTGCATCAATACCTGTTTTAACTGATGAGGCGACAAAGGCCATTTCTGGAAAAAATGATCATTCAATCTTTGTGTCTTTACATCAGGAAATTTCAGAAATGCAATTTCCTATTGTGCAAAATGAAGTAGGATTGAATCAAGTAGTAGGTATCCGTAGGACTTGCTTTTCCATACTTTACGGTCTCTTCAAACATTACTGCAGTGTATGTGTGAATCCAATAAATTGTAGGTTGAAGAAGTCCCCTCTTTTGCTAGCATGCTTTGTGAATAATGTTCCAGCTGGTATCAATTTTAATGATTACCAGAGCTGGAAGAGGGTCTGTTAGGGTCCATGCTGCTGTTGCTGCTGTGATCAGTCAGGTGCTGTATGAGTTCATGTCCTGGCCAAAGGACATGAACAAGTTACCTTTATAATCAAAGGATAAAAGATAACTTGTAAATATGGAGGGCCTAGAGCTGGGCGTGGTGGCACATGCCTGTAATCCCAGTACTTGGGAGGCTGAGAGAGGAGGATCACAGGTTCGAGGACAGCCTTAGCAAGTAGTGAGACTCTCATCAACCTAGTGAGAACCTGTTTCAAAATAAGAAGTAAAATCACACACACAATGGAGGGCCTAGAATAATCGCTGCCTTGCCAGTCTCTGAATTTAACAAATACAAATTAGGATTCATTTATCTTTAAGGCAGAGCTAACAATGTCAGGGGGAGATGATGGTGAGTGTGGCAGGGATTAAACTGGGCATGGTGGCACACACCTGTAATCCCAGTACTTGGGAGAATGAGACAGGAGGATCTCAGATTCAAGACCAGCCTCAACATAAAAAATGAAAAAAAAGCTGGGGGTGTATCCCAGAGGTAGAAAGCCCCTGGGTTCAATCCCCAAAACCAAAAAAAGGTAAAAGGATCCACAGAGTTCTCTAAATCAGCATTCTCTCCCACCCCGTTGATTGGTTGCTTTGCAAATCCCGAGTAGAAAGACAAATGATTTCACTGTGGTAAGAGTGGCTGATGTTGAAGGTCAGTCTTCCTACGGTTACACGACACACAGACATTTGAGAAGTTAATTATGAGATTGGGTGATCCACAGATGAACAGCGCACTTCTTGTTTTTTGTAGTTAACTTTAATGAGAGGCTCAGAGCAGAAAGCTAGGAGCTATGTGGAGGGCCGGGCAGGGGTTAATGAGCTGTGCCAGCTGCAGCAGCTCTCTGCTTCCAGGAAGCTTGCCAGGGTCGCCCGGGTCTGTCTGTAGCATGGAATGGGTGCTGTTCCATAGAAATCGCTGACGTATCTCTAACATCAGGTGGCCTTTGTGCTCTGGTGGTAAGGGTTGGAAAGGCCAACCTGGGACCCTCTCCTCTTTTAGGAAAGGCGACCCAGGTTCTACACCTGTGACATTCCGCAAAGACTAAGTTGCCGAGGGTGGTGAGTGGCAGGGTGCCCTCTGGCTTTGCTGTAATACCAGAGCTTGAGCTTGGATAACTAATGAGGTTCCAGAGAACATTTCCTTCACTGCTTGACCTGACCGACGGGTGCTCTGGGAAAATGGATCTTGCTTCCCACTTTCCTCCCTGGATTGAAGTACAGCATTCAGTATTATGTGATTGTTAATATTGAAATTAGCAGCGATATTTGTAATGCTTTATTGAACGTTTTCTCTGTGTATATATAAGTTGAAACCTGTATTGGTTCTGTCTTTATACACACAGTGAAACTTGACTGAGATAATATTTTGTTCATGAGAAAAAATAAAAAACATCTCAGATTATTCTGAAAATTGAGAGGGCTTACATTTGCTAGGCTGTGTCTTTAAAAGAAAAAGAAATAAAGCTCCTGGGTTTCTCCCATCTAATGAGTGGGTCTAGGATACTTGTCTTAAATGTTGCAAATTATTTCAATTAAAGCAATGAACAGTATCCTAAAAGATAAAGCAATAGCTGACACTAGGCAACAACTTTTAAACTACATAGCAACAACCTTCAGTGAGATTTACAATATGATAGAGATAAGTATTCTCCACTTACATTTGGGGAGGTAAAGCATGAAATGAGTGCAGTATATATCTGAAGTCAGTCACACTATTGGTGACAGAAACCACATTCTTAGTATTTTATATTAGTGTTTTGTTTTATGCAATAAATTACAAAACCAGTGTTTTAGTTACTAGCAAGGAAATAGTGGCTTCAGTCATGAGTTTAATGAGTGGTTCTCACAGTGCAGTCTCTGGACCAGCATCACACACGTGGCCCAAGAGCTTTTCAGGAGGTTTACATTCTTAGGCATATCCCAGACCTACCGAATCACTCTGGAGGTGTGACACGTCCAGCAGTCCAACTGGGGCTTGACCCCAGGAGCACTCTACCACTGAGTTACATCCCCAGCCCTTTTTATTGTGAAACTTGCTGAATTGCTAAGGGTCTTGCTACCTTCAAACCTGAATCCTCCTGTCTCAGCCTCCCATGTACTGGGATTACAGGTGTGGACCAGCTTCAACAGTCTCTTTTTAAAAACAGATGCAGATTGAAGTTTGAGAACCATTAGCTTGATTCAATCTTTCTATAATTGCATCCGTTTAAATGTTCAGGATTGCCGAGTGATAGACCCTCCTGGGGTCTGGATGTAGACAGGGTCGGAAGCAGCCGGGCTGCATCATTGGAGAACCAGTGTTGACAACTATACTAGGACCCCAAACCTGGCTTTTCAGGGTGTAAAGAGAAGAAGGAAGCAGGAAAGGATGTGCGTTGTCTCTGCCTGGCACTGTCCCTCTGGCAGGTCTCTTGCATGCAGTCCCCTCCTATTACGTGCATTGGTGCTTCACCGTTTCCTAGCTGTGTCACAGTGTCAAGTGCAGGCTCCGACTCCTGCCTTGGCTGACAGTCTCTGAGAGCCGGGCTGTGCGTTCCATTCTGCTTTGCATTGGAGACACAGAAAGCATCATGCTAAACTTGGCGCTTCTTCCTGAAATGGTAATTTTATTTCAAGTTGTGGGGAAGGAGAAAGAGCCACTTTGTAAACCATCATATTCCTTGTACCTAACTTGTGTCAGGTGCTTGGTAAATAGCTGTTGATGGATTTCCATACTATTAACACAGACTGTATCTTCTAGAAGGCTTGTGCCCACCCTTCAATTTCACTTCTTCCTTCAAGACACTGGTTCTCAAAATCGGGTCCCTTGGCAAGAAGTAGCATCACCTGGAGACTTGTTAGAAGTGTAAATTCTCAGGTTTCACCCCAAACCCACTGAGTCAGAAATTCTGAGGGTGGGGCCCAGCAGTCTGTTTTAACAAGCCCTACAGGTGATTTTGACTTATGCTAACACTTGAGAACCATTGGTTTTAGACATAAGTAAATTTTTCAAAACCTATTTTAATTGGCACATAGTAATTGTACATATTTATGGGGTACAGTGAGATATTTCAGTACATGTATATTGTGTAATGATCATATCAGGCTAATTGGCTTTCTGTCATCTCAGACATACATCATTTCTTTGTGTTGAAAACATTCAAAGTCCTCTCTACTAGCTATTTTGAAATAGTCAATTAGTGGTTGTCAACCACAGTTACCCTACTGTGGTATAGAACATTAGAAGTTGTTCCTCCTATCCAACTGCACCCCTGTTCCCATTAACCGTCATCTCCCCATCCCCCCTCCACACTTTTCCCAGGTTCTGGTAACTTACTCTTCTATTCTTTACTAAAATGAGATCAACTTTTAACTCCCACATCTGAGAACATGTAGAGTTAAATATAATGTCCTCCAGTTCCATCCATGTTGTTGCAAAAGACAGAATTTCATGCCTTTTATGGCAGATACCGCTCCACTGTGTATACACGCCATACTTTCTTTATCCACGTATCTGTCTATGGTCACCTAGTTTGTTTCCATTTCTTGGCTAATGTGAACAGTGCTGCAGTAAACATGTGCCTGCAGATGTCTGGAAGTAGGAATCTTTAATGACATGTTTACAATTTTCTGGGAAAGTTAAGCTTTTTTTTTTTTTTTTTTTTTTGGGTGGTACCGGGGATTGAACCCAGGAGCATTCTACCTCCGAGCTACACCCCCAGCCCTATTTTTTATTCTTTATTTTGAAACCGGGTCTCACTAAGTTGTGGAGGGTCTCACTAAGTAGCTGAGGCTGGCCGCGAACCCGGATCCTCCCGTCTCAGCCTCCCAAGTACTGGGATTACAAGGTGCGCCACCACGCCCGGCCTTACGCTTGCTTCTTTAAACTTTGGGGATGAGAGCACAGGGAAGCTCATGATGGCATCTTCTTCCCGAGTACCCGGCAGTGCGTGGATTGCTGATCATTATCCGTTCACAGTGGGGGCCCTTCCACCTGCACCTCAGGCCTGCCCCACATGTGGTCGCTTCCTCCATGAGAACGGGAAGAGGAGAGAGAGCCACTGCAGGACACGGAGCACTCCATTCACTCTGATCTGACCACCAAAGTTTTTTTTTTTTTTTAAAGGTTTGACTTTTCATTTTCATTGCTTCAAACAGAGTAGGAAATGTTCTTTCTACTTTTTATCTAGATAATGAGTAAGGAAGCACACTTGGGGTGACTGTCCCTTACTCCTGCCAGGTGCAGGGATGTAGACCTATAATCCCAATAATTGGGACGCTGAGACAGGAGGATCTCAGGTTTGAGGCCAGCCTCAACAATTTATTGAGACCCTGTTTCAAAATAAAATAGGGCTGGGGGTGTAGCTCAGAGGTAGAATACCCCTGGGTTCAATCCTCAGTACCCGCCCCAAAAATGTCCCTTATTCCTTAGGCACACTCTCCAGTTTGGTGCTCCCCCACCTTTGCAAACTGTGGAGAATTAAAAACAATATTATGTACATTAATAACATAGTTAAATATCTCATTTCTATTTCCTAAAAGAGAAAATTTTTGTTCCTAGAGCCCTCTATACAAAATTTTAAAAATTAAATATATCTATTTTAATTTTATTTTCCCTAGGACAATATCACAGTTTAGGAGTATAACTCACCATTGATTTAAAAAATGTATAGCTGGCCGGGCGTGGTAGTGCACACTTGGGATCCCAGTACTTGGGAGGCTGAGACAGAGGATCTCAGGTTCGAGGACAGCCTCAGCAAGTAGTGAGACTCTAATTAATATAAGAAGACCCTGTTTCAAAATTAAAAAAATAAAATAGGGCTGGGGGTGTAGCTCAGAGATGAATGCTTCTGGGTTCAATCCTCAGTAACACACACACACACACACACACACACACACAATACATAGCTGTATTTATATTATATGTTATTGTGGCATGAGTGCAAGTTCATAAGAAAAAAATATGATAATGCAAAACAAAATACCCATTACCAAGCTTCAGTGGCCTTTAGCATTTCAAGAAACTTGTTTATGGGAGAAATTATTTCAGACCTTCCCAATTCTTTCGGAAAACTGATAATACCCTCGACAACCATTTTCTCCTACTTCTATATAGTATTTAACTTTTATTTGAAATGTAGGACCAAGCTAAGCTAAAATTCCACCTTTAAGATGACAAGCCAAGCATGGTGGCACATGCCTGTAATCCCAGTACTTGGGAGATTGAGACAGGAGGATCGCAGGCTCAAGGACAGCTTCAGCAAGTAGTTGAAGTTGACTCTCTTCAACCTAGCGAAATCCTGTTTCAAAACAAAAATGAAAAAAATTGGGCTGGGCGTGTAGCTTGGAGGTAGAATGCCCCTGGGTTCAATCCCCAGTACCACAAAAATAAAGAAAGAAAAGATGACACATTCATACCAGGGGAAGGGGCTGAAGGTGGAGCACCTTACAACTCTGGGAGTTTCACTGTTATATTTTGATAAAATGTCTGAATTGAAAACAGGAGGAGAAATGAACTGTATGCAGGTTTGGGCAATAAATAAATAAATACAAAATGTCAGCTGCAGCCAAGTATTCAACATGCAAGCCTTAAAAAATAGGGTTGGAGCCGGGCGTGGTGGCGCAGGCCAGAATTTCCAGTATATGGGAGGTTGAGACCGGAGGATCGCAGGTTCATAGCCAGCCTCAGCCACTTAGTGAGGCCCTCTGCAACTTAGTGAGACCCTGTTTCAAAATAAAAATAAAATAGGGCTTGGGTGTAGCTCAGAGGTAGAACACCCTTGGTTTCAATCCCCAGTACCACACCACACAAAAAAAAAGAAAAGAAAAGAAAAAAGGGTTGGAACCAGGCATGGTGGCACATGCTGCAATCCCAGTGCTTGGGAGGCTAAGACAAGAGGATTGCAGGTTTGAGGCTAGCCTCAGCAACATAGTGAGACCCTTAGCAAGACCCTGTTTTAAAATATAAATAAATAAAAATAAATAAATAAAGCTGGGATGTGGCTTGGAGATAGAATGCCCCTGGGTTCAATTCCCAGTACAAAAAAATAAAAGTGTTCAATGACAGAACTTTGGCAAGGGAGGCACACAGGGTCTGGAGGAGTGGGAGGTCTAGCCACTGGGGGTGTTCCTGGCTGAGGGTTGGTTTCACTAAATTGCAGAGGGCTTCACTAAGTTGCTGAGGCTGTCCCTGAACCTGCAATCCTCCTGTCTCAGCCTCCCAAGTACTGGGATTACAAGTGTGCCACCACACCTAGCTAGGAAGGTTTTTTTTTGGGGGGGGGTACTGACATATTCCCAAGAACTCGGATCCTCAGAGAAAACCTGGAATGAAGAATAGAAAAGCACAAGGAAGTTGAAGGACTCTGTCAGTTATGGTCCCCACTTCTCAGCCCCATCCTCACCTCTCTGTAGGCCAGCTCTGTGTGTTGTACTGTGCAGAGGTGCACGTCACGGGCCCACCTGCCTCCAACACCTGCCTGGCAGCTCCTCAGCCCCAATTTCAAAGCTCTGGGAAGAAGTGTCTTGCCTGGCCTGGGTCTGCTGTCTTTGCTTGTTCTGGTGAACATGGCTGGGCAGGGTCCAGTGTGTGCTGGGAGGGGTGATAGAGGGGGCTACTTTTGACACTATGACCCCATCAGAAGATCTCAAAGGGGAATAGCTTGCAGAGAACAGACAAAAGCGTTCTACCTACACATACCATTAGCGTGTTGCTGGGGTTTATTCATTAACCTCACACCGTGGGGGAGTAAACACCTTCAGCTCCAAGAAAGTCTGGATGTTGGACTTGAAAAACCTCCGGCCAGACAGTGAGAGTCATGGATTGTGGTTAATTTTCCAAAGTGACTCCACCCCACGAGGCTCAGTGGCTGTCAGCACCGGGTGCCTCCAGCGATGCCTATCTTGTCAGCACAGACCCTTTGAATAGCAGGGCGATGAGTGAGACCGGAAGGTCTTGGTGATACGCTTGCATGGGGCAAACGCCTTCTCACGAAACTCTTGAAGCAGCCTTTATTCTGAATACCATTCTGACCCACAGATGGAAGCCAGTGACCTTAAACTAAGAAAAATATGTAGGTTACTAAGTGCTAATGCTTCTTCCCTCCTTCATTCATTCAATCATTCATTCATTCATTCACTCATACAAGTGTTGCTTTGAATTAGGGATGGATCTTGGTCCACAAACTAGAGGTGCAGGGAATATTGCATTTTTCTAGATTGACTTAATTTTGACACTAAGCGTCTGTTTCAGTGGGGTAGCAGGAAGGTTCACCTTGGTTGTTCTGGAGCCTCTTTCCTGCACGACCCACCCTCCCAGGATTTTGCCCGGGTTCCAGGCCCTACCATGTGTCAGGACGTCAGCAAGGCCCTCTGGGTTCTCTGTTCATACTGGCTCAAGGCTTCCAGGAAGATCGCTTGTGTTACGGTTTAGCTATGGAACGTCCCCCAGAAAAGCTCATGTGTTCTCAGTGCAGAAATGTTGAGATGTGAAGTAACTGAATCAGGGCTCTCACCTCATCAGTGGATACATTCACTGATGGATTAATGATTTGAATGGATTTAGTGGGTGGTGACTGTAGGCAGGTAGGGTGTGGCTGGAGGAGGCGGGTCACTGGGGTGTGGCCTTGGTGACTACGCACATCCCATGCCTTCCTCTCTCTCTGCCACCCGCCCTGAGTTCAGAGCTTTGCTCTGCCATGTCCTACCTCCATGAGGTTTCTGCCTTGGAGTCGGCTGACTATGGACTGAACCTCAGAATCCGCGAGCCACAATCAACTTTTCCTCCTCGAAGTCGTTCTCAGGTATTTTGGTCACAAGGACAAAAAGCTAAATGAAATATCTTGTCACAACTAGGAGTCCAAGCTCAGCATCTAGCCGTTCTTCAGGCTCCTGCACATCTGACGGTGCGCCTGGAGAGCAGGTGCTCTGCGTTCCATACTCACTCCCTTCCAAAAACCTCCTCTTAGTTGGGGAAACTTGCTCTCTTGTCAAACTGCTTTCTTCTTAAGGAAGCCCCATACAACCTCCCTGAAGCAGGGAAGTCAGAACCCTCTACCCACAAGAATGAGGAAAATTCAGAGAGAAAAGCATTAAGAAAGCCACCTGCCCCAGAGCCCGTAACTGTCCCAGTGCAGGCTGCAGTCAGGCAGTGCGGCAGACTCTCTTCCTCTGAGGTCACCTAGCCTCAGTCTCCTGTGGCCGGATCCCTGTGAGGCTTCAGCAGCTGATTTCCAGGGGGCTGCACCTGCCCCAAACTAGCAGGGAAATTTGAAGCATTTCAGTAGCTTTCCTAAGCCAAGTTGGAAACCAGTTTATTTCACAAGGGTAGCCTTCCAATTCCTAAGCATTTTCTATAAAGCTTCAGTGAATTAGTAAACATATGGGTAGACGTTTTCTTTTCCCCTTTCTGGCGATGAGTAATTTAGTTCTGTTAATAGTCATCCAAAGAAAGGCACCGACCAGGCTCACGTACGCTGCACTTTGAGCCTGGAATCTTCAGTGACTGACCTGCTGAGTGCGGCCAATTGCAGTTATCAGCTGCTTCCCTTCTGCTCTTATTTCAGAGGCTGCCTTGTCCCCAGCACAATCAACTCAGGGGGGGGAAAGAAACTTTGGGGGGAAGATAATTAGGTTTAAATGAAGGGGACCCCTATAAGAGTTGTCAAAGCCTGCACACAACAGAAATAAAAATATGCTGTTTGGGTGGCCAACATATTACACATGTTCTGTGAACACTTCTTCATCTGGAATTTCAGTCCAGGGTGTACATGAAATATTTATAGAGCACACTGTGCTTTGCCTTGGACAAAGGCCTGGTCAGGTGTGTGCAGTTACTATGGGACGCGCTAACGGTTAAGCAGTTGAAGTGCCTTTAAGAGTGTTGGGAAGCAAGTGTAGCATCTGCTACTGGATTGAGCTTGTGGTAACTAATAAAGCAGCCTTGATACCTAGCCAAAAGTACTATTTTCAAGTACCCTTGAAAAAAAAGACATATCATGCAGGAAGGGAGAGAAGCAAGGACCAGAGAAACTTGAAAGAGAGGACGGTGCAGAAGTTAGTAATTTGGTTACAGCTGGTGGAGAAATTGGAATAATCTTATATTATGACCGTGTGTGTGTGTGTGTGTGTGTGTGTGTGTTACTGGGATTGAACACAGGATCATTCTGCTTCTGAGCTACACCTCTAGGCCTATTTCATTTTTTATTTTGAAACAGCGTCTCTCACTAAGTTGCTGAGGTCCTCACTAAGTTGCTGAGGCTGGCCGTGAACCCGTGATCCTCTTGACTCAGCCTCCTAAGTACTAGGATTACAGGTATGTGCCACCATGCCCGGCGGAGATACTACTTTGAACACAGCTGGGAATAAAGTCTTTTTTAGAATCAATACAGAGCTTCTTTGTAAAAGTAAAACTCAAATGATCACTTTGGTATGTATGGATACGTATTCTAGTTTATCTGTAAAAGAGGAATGATAATGCCTCCAAGTTGGCTCACCATATGGATTGGAAGAATAAGGCACCTTATTGCATAGTGAGCAGCAACGAGTTTTTTGTTTGTTTTTAGAATGATTGCTTCCACTCCTGACTTTACCTTGTTTTCTTTAATCCTCCAAATAGGTCAGTGAAGTAGTGATATTTTCATTTTAGAAATAAAAATAAGCTGGGAAAACTATTTGTAACACTTAAGAAAAAGCTCATATATGTGTGAGTCAGTTTTTCACTGCTGTGACAAAATACCTGAGAAAAACAACTTAAAGAGAAAAGATTTATTTTGACTCATGGTTTCAGTCCACACTCCCTTGGCTCTGTCACCGTGGGCTTGTGGTGAGCAGAACATCGTGGCAGGGAGAGTGTGGCAGAGCCAAGCTGCTCACCACATGGTGGCCAAGAAGCAGAGGGGAGCCTGGGACAAGCCAGGGAGCCAGGACACACCCCCGTGACCCCTTCCTTCAAGTAGACCTCACTTCCTACAGTTCCCATCACCTCCCAGTAATGCCATCAAACTGTGACTCTGCCAGTAGACTTATCCACTGATGAGGTCAGGGCCCGCATGATGCATCACCTCCCCAAAGCCCTGCCTCTGATCACGGCTGCACTGGGACACGCCTGGAGCACATGAGCCTTGGGGGACATTTGAGATAAAAACTGGAATAGTACATAATCCTTACATGTGAAGTACAACTCAGTATCCTTGAAAGATCCTTTCTCTGTCTAATAGGTTTGAATTGGTTTTGTTCCATGTAGCCAAAAATTCCCAATTGCCTGGTTCACACCTGTAATCTCAGTACTTGGGAGGCTGAGACAGGAGGATAATAAATACAAGGCCAGCCTGAGCAACTTAATAAGAACCTGTCTCAAAATAATTTTTAAAAAGGGCTGAAATGGAGCTCAGTGTTGGAGCACCCCTGGTCTCAATCCGTAGTACCACACATGAAAAAAGTTCCCAATTAATTTATAATTTTCTCTCCATTGTCAGGGTACCAAGTTAATAATATCCCTCACATATTAAAGAGATATTACAGATTAATAGGATAAAAATACTGCAATAGGAAACTGAATAAAGGGCATGAACAAGTATAAAAAAGTAAAGTGTTCATCCTCAAACACATGCTATCTAAGATGAATTTATTTAAATCCATAAAAAATATACTTCTAAAAATTAGTGCAGTGTTAGAGGGTGTGTGAAGGAGTGGGTATTGTCATGTGGGTCATATATTTTGTGGGACAAGTTATCAATAATATCAAACCCTTAGATTTCCCACATAATGACCTATATGACTTCATCCCAGGCCAATACCTAATTGTATATTGAAGGATGTTCATCTCAACCTTATTTATGTAATCAAAAATTGGAAGTGACTTCAGTGTTTCAGAGGGATTTACTAATAAAAATTACTGTGCAGTCATTAAAACTGAAGGTGTAGAAGACTATTAAATCATGCAGCACTTCCACTCAAATAGGAAGAACCAGTCACAAATAATACCAGATAATTCCATTTTTTTTTTTTTTGGTACTGGGGATTGAACCCAGGGGCATTCTACCTCCGAGCTACACCCCCAGCCCTGTGTTTTATTCTTTATTTTGAAACAGGGTCTCACTAAGTTGCGGAGGGCCTCACTAACTAGCTGAGGCTGGCCGCGAACCTGCGATCCTCCTGTCTCAGCTCCCAAGTACTGGGATTACAAGCGTGTGCCACCATGCCCGGCTGATGATTCACTTTTAATAAAAATTGCATGTGCTCTTATGTTTCTGCATTATGTCCACGAATGTGCCATATGTACATACTTATACAAGTGGAAGGAGATTAAATAAAATGCCAGGGGTGCTTATGATTTTTACTTATTTGATTTTTCTAAACTTATAGTAAAGAACAACTGCTATTTTGAAGGAAGAAAAATATATTGTCTTCTCAATAATTTAGCATAAATTATATAAGTTACCCAGAGATAGTAATATGATATTTGACCTGAACCTAACTTTTTGCTTTGTTGACCTGACACATTTATTGTCTGTTTTCCTATACCTGCTAAGCAAGTAACTGTCATTTTCCTAAAATGTCAGGCTCTACCTGAGCTCTTCAGATGTGATAGCATATAGCTGTTCTATAGTTGTGCATGAGTTCTTAGGGAACCAGGCCTGCAAAGGATGGTGTTGGGAGGGAAAGGTGTGGGGAAAGGTTTCCAGTCCATTCTCTTCCCCAGCAAACTCTTCGTATGGAGAGGTGCGGGGCAAGGGATGAAGAACAAGCCAAGGTGGGTTTTTTATTTATTTTATTTATTTATTTTTTTGGTCCTGGGGATTAAACCCAAGGGCATTCTACCTCTGAGCTACACCCCAGCCCTATTTTTATTTTTATTTTGAAACAGAGTCTCCCTAGGTTGATGAGTCTCACTACTTGCCGAGGTTGTCCTCAAACCTGAGATCCTCCTGTCTCAGCCCCCCAAGTACTGGGATTACAGGCGTGCACCACCACGCCCGGCTTTTATTTTTTATTTTGAAACAGGGTCAGACTAAGTTGCTAACTTGCTGGGCATCCTGTGTCAGCCATTTTGAAACACCCTCGGGGCTCACCAATAGCCTGCTTCCTAATTGTTAAGCCCATGACCTCTTGTAAGCCCCCCCCCCCCAGCATTTGATGTGTTACTCATCTCTTTGAGGGCTTGTGCGACTGGCTGCTGTTGTTATTTTCTTGCTATTATAACTACTCTGTTTCTCCTCCATGGAATCTACTGCCTCCATCTCCTTCTCCCCTCACTGTGGCTTCTCCTCATTCCCCCTTAGAACCTTCATTTAGTCCCGGGGCTTCAATCCTTCTGGCTGCTGAGTTTGGTCATAAAATAGTATTTGAAAGTAGAACAAGTTTATTTTAGTGTGAAAATCTGACAAACATTGGACATACTTAGAACTCGCCTTAGGCTCCAATGAGGAGACCGTCAGATTGTCTGACTGGTCTACCCATTGACGGTGAAGCCAGCTCCTGGGGTGATCCTCTCTACACAAGTAAAAATGAAGGGATTAGTAAAGAATCCTTTAAAGGTTAGATTTATTTATTTAAGCTGGTACATGATATAAAATTATATGTATCAGTGGAGTAACATGATATTTCAAAACATGTATATATTGTGTAATGTTTAAATCAGGTTAAATATATCTGTTTCCTCAAGCATATATTACTTTATTGTAGTGAAAACTTTCTAATAAAATCCTTTCTAATAAAAGTTTTAAGGCTCAAAATCCTGTCATTTGCAAAAAGCATTGGCAGAACTGATAAAGTAATTGGTTTGTAAGAACTCTAATACTATCTACATTGAAGTGAAAAGCTTTACTTAAACTGTGCCAGGCATGGTGGCACACACCTGTAGTCCAGCAGTTGGGAGGCTGAGACAGGAGGATCACAGGTTCTCAGTCAGCCCCAGCAACTTAGTGAGGCCCTCCACAACTTAGACCCTGTTTCAAAATAAAAAATAAAATAGGGCTGGGGGTATAGCTCAGAAGTAGAATGCCCCTGGGTTCAATTCCCAGTAAAACACACACACATACAAATCAGATTGACATAAATATTTATTTTATTGGATCTATAATGCAATGCCATCCAGTAGCACTTTTTTTTTACTGTCATTACTCAAAGACATTACCCCATATTTGAGTCAGTGCCACTGTT
>PVJS01043429.1:0-17074 GCA_004027185.1 Glis glis | reverse complement strand
CTCCGCGCTACACCCCCGACCCTATTTTTTTATACTTTATTTTGAAACCAGGTCTCACGAAGTTGCAGAAGGCCTCACTAGGTAGAGAGAGAGAGAGAGAGAGAGACAGGGAGAGAGAGAGAGAGAGAGATAGCTGAGGCTGGCCGCGAACCCGGATCCTCCAGTCTCTGCCTCCCAAAGTACTGGAATTACAAGCGTGCGCCACCACGCCCGGCCCAGGTTTTTGTTTTTAAACAGGATCTTTTTTTTTTTTTTTTGCGGTACTGGGGATTGAGCCCAGGGGCATTCTACCTCCGAGCTACACCCCCAGCCCTATTTTTTATTCTTTATTTTGAAACAGGGTCTCACTAAGTTGCAGAGGCCTCACTAAGTAGCTGAGGCTGGCCGCAAACCCAGATCCTCCGGTTTCAGCCTCCCAAGTACTGGGATTACAAGTGTGCGCCACCACGCCCAGCAAAACAGGGTCTTGCTAAGTTGCTCAGTCTTGCTAAGTTTCCCAGGCTGTCCTGGAACCTGTGATCCTCCTGTTTCAGCCTCCCAGGTATTGGGATCATGCCCGGCTCTCCTTTTGTTAACTTTCTGTGCAGGCTAGGGGTGTAGTTCAGTGGTAGGGCTCTGGCTCTGCATGTGCTAAGGTTCAATCCCCAGCACCACAGAAACCCAAACCAAAACTACCCCAAGTTCCTGTGGGAGCTGGGGAGCAAGGAGGGAATGGCTGGTCCTGTGTGGGCCTTGGGGAGGTCGGGAGGCAGGGCCTGTGGTCAGCACGGTTGGTCGGCGGCGCCCCACAGGCACACTCTGGAACCTGTCATCCTATGAACCCCTGAAGATGGTCATCATTGACCATGGCCTGCAGACACTGACCCACGAGGTCATCGTGCCCCACTCGGGCTGGGAGCGCGAGCCCAACGAGGACTCCAAGCCCCGGGATGCTGAGTGGACTACTGTCTTCAAGAACACCTCGGGCTGCTTGAGGTCAGGCAGGGCCGAGCTCAGGGGGCTCCACATGGTGACCGGGTAGCCGGTCAGGGAGGCGGGCACGGGTGCCAGAGCCTGCTGCGCACGCCACGGGGTCCCATCCTGGAGTTTGACATTGATATGGTCTCTGGGTCCCAGATAGCGCCAGGGACAGGGAGTTATCTGAGTCTTAGGAACTTTGGAGCCATATCCTAGGCCCCATGGTTGGGGACTGGGACTGATAGGGCTGTCCTCACCCCCGACGGCGCGTCTGGACCAGGCCCTCTCCTGCAATACCCCACCCTTCATCACTGTGACAGCCAGGGAGGGGGAGCAGAGCACTCTGAGGCTTGTCCCTCTATCCTGTGGCCCCTACCTTGCCCCGCCCATCCCTGGGAGGCCCTGCAGAGACCCCATCACTTCATGCCCCTATTGGCCCTGTGGGGTTCAGACCACAGTATAAGTTGGAGTCCAGAGCTGCCGCTGGGTCCCAGAAACAGAATTGCCCACGTGCAGACCTAGGCCTCTTGGTGCCCACTCTGTCCCTTCCTAGTCTAGCTGGGAGTCCGGGAAGCTCCCTCATCTCCCAGGGAACTGGGCTAAAGCCCTCCAGTGCCCTGGGGTCCACGAGTGGTTAGGGCCCCCGCCCCACCTTCGCTCTCTTCTAAGTTGTGGTATCCTGTCCCAGTGTCCCCCTGTGGCAGCACCAAGGCCTGTCCTGCACGCGAGGACAAGCCCCCCAGGCCAGGGCTGAGCTGGGTAATTTCTGCGAGGACCAGGGTTCACCAGGCCTGCTCTCTGTCACCCAGGAACGTGAGCTCGGACGGCGCTGAGGCCCGGCGGCGGCTCCGGGAGTGTGAAGGGCTGGTGGACGCGCTCCTGCACGCCCTGCAGTCGGCCGTGGGCAGGAAGGACACAGACAACAAGGTGGGCGGCAGGGACGGTCTCAGCCTCCCTCCAGGGGTTAGAGAGCCGGGCTGCGCACAAACGGGACCCGGGGGTCCAGAACTGTCCAGGGTGGCCCAGAAGGGAATGGGGGTGTGGGTCTGGACAGGGTCCCCCTTTTAGTGGCCACGCTGGGAAGAGAGCATGGCGCTATCCCCTTGTGGGCAAGTGTCCTGCAAGGTAGGCGCTTCCTCCTGCATCCCCCAGGCTCCCTCCCGTGTAGACCCCCAGCTCAGGCCTCCCGGTCTCTGCTCTGGGTGACCTCAGGGCCAGTCTCCCCCGAGGGCTGACTCCGGGCCTGGATGGTCAGCAGCCCCCACGCCCCGTGGCCCTGCCCCACCAGGTCACCTCTCCCCACAGTCGGTGGAGAACTGTGTGTGTATCGTGCGGAACCTGTCCTACCACGTGCACAAGGAAGTGCCGGGGGCCGACAGGTACCAGGAGGCTGAGCCCGGGCCCCCAGGCAGTGCTGCGGGTTCCCAGCGCCGGAGGAGGGATGACGCCAGTTGCTTCGGTGGCAAGAAGGCCAAAGGTGAGTGGGTGAGACGGGACTGCTCCTCTGGACCCCGTCCCTGGGCTGTAGGCTCTCTGCCCATGGCAGGCAGTCAGGGAGGCCAGGGGACAGGGCGGGAGGCAGGAAGTGGAGGAGAGTGTGGGCCCAAGCCCGGCCTTCCCTCCTGCACTGTGGGTCCCCCAGGGCCGTGTCCATGTGGTGGTCTCCACCACTGCCCAGATCCTGTCCCTTAACTCTGGGGAAGGGTTCTGCGGGCCTGTGGGTTTGGAAAATGGCATAAGTGACACCCCCTGACCACTCACAGCACCTGCAGGCGCACCCCACTCCATCTGGGCTAGGCACCTACAGGGCAAGGTTCCGGGGACCCGCCCTGCCCCCAGCAGCCTGTGCACTGCCTTCTCCTGCCCCGCTGACCCTGGGCCGCCTCCTGCCTGTCCCAGTGGTGGGCACTCAGCCCCCAGGAGTAATGGGGGTGAGGTTCCACACTCCGCCTGCCTGGCCCAGGGTGTGCAGTGGGGACAGGAGGGCATGGGGAGGTGCCACCCGCTCAGGCTCATCTCCTCTCTCCTGTGCTTCCTCCGGCCGCCCCAGAGGACTGGTTCCATCAAGGTGAGTCCCTGTTTGTCCTGCTGTCCAGGCCTGACAGATCAGTGGGCATCAGGGAGACACCAGTTCCCCCAATGGCTCAGGCTGTTATCTCCATGACAACTGCAGGGCAGCGGGTATGGTGGGCTCTGGGAGGCTTTCCAGACTCAAGGCCCTGCCCCACCCCCAGTCCCATGGCAGGGCAGCCATCTCCATGACAACTACACGGCCAGGACAAAGGCAGGAATGTGAGTCCTGCACTGGTGGGAGGCCTGGGAATGCCCTGTCGGCTACCCGGGCAGGGCTGGGGCAGAGCAGAGAGAGGGGGCAGGGCCAGGGTGTGTCCATCCCCAGGGGTACCAGGGGACAGAGCGCCCCTCTGATGGAATGGGGTGACATGTGCCTCAGACATAGGGATGCACAAGGTCCCAGGAGGATATGCAGGGTGCGGCCTGGTCGTCTGAGCTCAGCTTGCTGCCTTGCAAAGCTCTGAGCTGGTGGGGAAGGTAGCTGGAGACTGTGAGCACCCTGTCCTGGATGAGCCAGGGCTGCACACATGTTCATTGGGGTCATTGCAAGGGCTCGGCCAGGGTATGGGAGTTCTCCTGGCTGGTAAGGGCTGGGCCCATGTTTTGGCCCCTGACTGGAGGAACTTTCCCCATGGTGGGACTCTGGGCCACAGCCCTCACTGTTAGATTCCAGCGAGCCCTGTCCCTGGAGCTCTGGTTGAACCTCCCTGCCACCCAGGAAGGCTCCTGGCTCCCTCAGTTCACACACCTGGCGGCCACAGGGAGGTCTGTGATACAGCTTCCAGGGCCTGGTGGGAGATGAAGCCTGGTGCTCAGGGCAGGGCTGGGGTGTCTTCAGGCCCCTCTGCCCTGTCCTGGACCACCCTGCCTGCCTGAACTTGGAGAGCGGTGCTCCACCCCCAGGGTCGCTTGGTGCTCAGGCCTGGACATGAGGGTGCTCTTCGGACTCTGGGCGGGAGAGGGCTGTGCCTCACCTCCCGCCACCGTTCCATTCCAGGGAAGAAGGATGGAGAGATGGACCGGACCTTTGACACACTGGACCTGCCCAAGCGAACAGAGGCTGCCAAAGGTGAGTTGACAGAGGCAGGGCCAGGAGCAGCCTGGAGGTGCCACCTCATGCATCCAGCAGCCCGAGGGGCCTGAGGATCACTCAGATGGAGAAACAGGCCCATGCGAGACTTGTGCTTGGTGACTCCACGGGTGAGAGATGGGCCAGTTGGAGGAAAGCCCTTAGTGGAGGGCTTTCTCCTCTGAGGGAGAGGCTGGGAGCCAGGAGGCCATGGGCATGAGGGCCAGAATGCCTGACTCTTGGAAAGGGGCAGGGTGGCTCACCCTTCTGGCCCCATGTCTGCTGGATTCCTTTTTTTTTTTTTTTTTGGTGATGCTGGGGATTGAACCCAGGGTCATTCTACCTCTGAGCTACACCCCCAGCCCTATTTTGTTTTATTTATTTATTTATTTTTTTGTGGTACTGGGGATTGAACCCCAGGGGCGTTCTACCTCCGTGCTACACCCCTGGCCCTATTTTTTATACTTTATTTTGAAACCAGGTGTCACGAAGTTGTGGAGGGCCTCACTAGGTAGAGAGAGAGAGAGAGAGAGAGAGAGAGAGACAGTTGAGGCTGGCTGCGAACCCGGATCCTCCAGTCTCCGCCTCCCAAAGTACTGGGATTACAAGCGTGCGCCACCATGCCCGGCCCTATTTTATTTTTTATTTGGAAACAGGGTCTCACTAAATTGCTGAGGCTGGTTTTGAACCTGAGATCCTCCTGTCTCAGCCTCCCAAGTACTGAGATTACAGGCATGTGCCACTGAGCCCAGCAAGATTCCTTGACACACTCTGGCATTGTGCAGTACACTGGGAATGAGAGAGAGAAAGGAGAGAGAGGGAAGACTGCTCTTGGTGGGGCCATCGGGAGAACCCAGTTGCACCCAAGCAAGGTAGAAGGGGCCCGGAGGGCCCAGCTGTGGGTGGTGTGGGGGAACTGTTCCAGGCAGACCAGCCAGCCTGTGCAAACGCACTGAGAAAGTGCTTGGAGACCTTAAGGAGTAGGAAGCCACCCAGCAGACTGGAATAGAAGGAGCCTAGGACCTGAGGACAGGAGAGAGGTCATACAACATGGGTGGGAGGACAAGGGAAAGGAAAGTAATGTCCTGAGCCAGGCAGAGGCCCCAGCCTCTGGACAGGTGGGTTTGGAAGGATGCCTCCATCCCTGTTTCTGGAGTTCTATGCTGGGTACCATCCTGGGGCAGCCATGCTGCCAGGCTGGGGCCTTCATCACTGGTGAGCCTGGAGTGGTTGCCAGGGAGGGCGGAACCTGTTGCTAGGGGCGGAGCCCTAGTGCACAGCTTCAGTTGCAGGCCGGGAAAGGAGGGCGGTCTGGTTGCTAGGGGAGGGGTCCTGGCTGCACAGCCTCAGTTACAGGCCCGCAAAGGCGGGGCCTGTTGCTAGGGGTGCGGCCTGGTTGTAGACTCCCCTCCTCCACCGCAGTCCTGGATGCTCAGACTGGCTGCCATCAGTCCCATTTCTTGGGCAGCAGGGTTGAGGAAGGAACGATCTCACACAAGCCCATTGCCTCCTGACAGTCTGTTTGTCCCTCTGTGAAATGGGGAACACTCTTCCCTTTGGGCGGTCAAAGGAGTCAGTGTGTGTGTATGTGTGTGTGTGTATACACACACGCATTGCTCCGGATTGAACCCAGGGGGATTTTACCTCTGAGCTACACCCGCAGCCCTATTTTATTTTTTATTAGGAAATAGGGCCTCACTAAGTTGCTGAGAGCCTCGCTTAATTCCTGAGGCTGGCCTCAAACCAGCAATCCTCCCGTTTCAGCCTCCCAAGAACTGGGATTACAGGCATGTACCACCATGCCCATCCTGGTCAATATATTGATACTAAACATGCCCTGAGCTGGTCGCGGTGCCATACTCCTGTAATCCCAGTACTTGGGAGGCTGAGACAGGAGGATCCCAGGTTTGAAGCCAGCCTCAGCAACTGAGCATGCCCTGAATCCTGCACACCCATCCCTGGCCCCAGTTCGCTGCAGCTCTAGTAGTACTGGGTGGGGTGGGGAGTCCTGGATGACAGGCTGCGGTTGCCCCGTATCCAGGCTTTGAGCTGTTGTACCAGCCCGAGGTGGTCCGTCTCTACCTCTCCCTCCTCACCGAGAGCCGCAACTTCAACACCTTGGAGGCTGCAGCAGGCGCCCTGCAAAACCTCAGCGCGGGCAACTGGATGGTGAGGGCCCGGGTCTGAAGGGGAGGGCAAGATGTGGGCAGAGAGGGAATTCCCCTAACTCCTGCCCCTGCCCGGGCTGGAGGGCAGAGGAGGGCCCACAGCAACTCTCCAAGACCTGGGAGGTTCGGGGCGCACGGGCTACAGCTGTAGGAGTAGGCTTTGTAAGGCACGACGCCACGCCGAGCACCCCTGCCCCTGCCCCCACCGCCACAGTGGGCCACGTACATCCGCGCCGCGGTGCGCAAGGAGCGCGGGCTGCCGGTGCTGGTGGAGCTGCTGCAGTCCGAGACCGACAAGGTGGTGCGCGCGGTCGCCATCGCCTTACGCAACCTCTCGCTGGACCGGCGCAACAAAGACCTGATAGGTGAGGGCGCGGGCGGCGGGGGGTGGCGCGTGGAGGTGCCCGGCCTGCCCTCGGAGCTCGGGCTGGGCCCAGCTAACTGGCCCAGTCCCCGAGGCTCAGTCCCCTGCTCTCCGGGCGCCCCTCCCCTGAATCCCACTCCTGGCCAAGGGAGCAGGGCGGAGATGTGTCCTGACGCCCGCCCCTGCCTCTCAGGGAGCTACGCCATGGCCGAGCTGGTGCGCAACGTGCGCCACGCGCAGGCTCCGGCCCGCCCCGGGGCCCGCCTGGAGGAGGACACGGTGGTGGCCGTCCTCAATACTATCCACGAGATCGTGTCCGACAGCCTAGACAACGCGCGCTCGCTGCTGCAGGCCCGTGGCGTGCCGGCGCTGGTGGCGCTGGGTGCGGCCAGGTGGGCAGGGGCGGGGACCAGCGAGGGTGGGCGGGGCTTCGGGGCCGGTGGAGCTGCTACAGGGTTTAAGCAGGACCGGGCTGGATGGGCGGGGCCCGGCGATGGTGGGCGGGGCTTATGGAGGGGCGGGGCCACTGTGACCCCGCCCTCGGCCCTGCCGCAGCCAGTCGGCGCGCGAGGCGAAGGCGGCGTCCCACGTCCTGCAGACGGTCTGGAGCTACAAGGAGCTGCGCGGCGCCCTGCAGAGGGAGGGCTGGACTAAGGCTCGCTTCCAGGTACGGTCTGCCCCGGCCTTCTTGCTCCTGCTTGGCTAGGGCGGGTCCCCAAGGGCCATGCCTCTGACCTCACTCCTGTTTGTGTTATGGGTCCCCACAGTCGGCCGCTGCCACAGCCAAAGGACCCAAGGGGTCTTCTAGTCCTGGGGGCTTTGACGACAGCACGCTGCCACTGGTAGACAAGAGCCTTGGTGAGTCCAGGTCAGAGGAAGGGCTAGGGAAGGGAGGCCTGCTCCCTCCAAATGGCTCCGTGGTTGGGGGCCCCCTTCCTTGTTCTCAGTCTCCTGGGTACTCCCTTTCCACGGCGCCTGCGTTGGCACAAGGCTGGGAGATGGGTGCCAGCAGGCAGAGGCTGGGCTGAAGAAGACAAGGACATGGTGCCTTGGTGCCCCCCGTTCCCTGAGCACCGCTTGTATGTAGCCACCTGCTCATGCCTTTCAGATGGTGAGAAACCAGGCAGCCGGGACCTGATCCCCATGGATACACCTGGCCCAGGTGAGGGCAGGTGCTGTGGGCTGGTTTCCTGCTCAGGGAGGAGGGAGGGTCTTTCTGGTCTTAGGGTGGTTGGTGCTGAGAAGGCCTTCCACAGAGCTGCTGATCAAGAAGAAAGCTTCTGTCCAGGGGTGCGGGGGGGGTAGTACAAGGCAGGGGCTGGTGAGAGCTGGTATCCAGGATGGGGTGGGTAGGGCTCTTCTGCAAAAGTCCTCTGTGTCTGGGCTGAAAGGGGAATTACTTGTCCCTACAATGGGTACCTCTCAGAATTCCCCTCACGCCCTCCACCCTGCCCCACTTTGCAGATGGATACTCCACTGTGGACCGGAGGGAGCGGAGGGCTCTGGAGGGTGACTCTGCAGGGGAGGCCTCAGAGAAGGAACCCTTAAAAGTAAGTAGTGGTGCATGCCTATATTCCTAGTACTTAGGAGGCTGACGCAGGAGGATTGCAAAGTTTGAGGCTAGCCACAGCAGCTTAGCAAAACCTTGTTTCAAAGTAAAAAATAAAAAGGGTTGGGGGTGTAGCTCAGAGATAGACTATCGTTGGGTTCAATCCCCGGTACAAAAATAGATAAATGGCTCCCTCTGGGCGCAGTGGCATGCCCCTGTAATCCCAGTATGCAGGAGACTGAGACAGGAGGATCACAGGTTCAAGACTAGCCTCAGCAACCGAGCAAGACCTTGTTTCAAAATAAATTTAAAAAGGGCTGGGAGTGTAGCTCGGACGTAGAATGCTCCTAGGTTCAATCCCCAGAACCAAAAAAAAAAAAAAACAGGCCCATGTCTAGGGCTTGCCCAAGGAGTGGCTAGGCAGTGCTGACTTTGACCGGGGACTTGGGGGATGGCTGGGTGGCACTCATGTGCGGGAAGCTGAGCAGGGCGATGGGCCTGGGAGGTAGCCCTTCACATTGGTCATGCTCTGGCTGTCGATGGGTTTGCAGCTCACACTTGTGGGCACCCCTCAGGATGAGAATCCGAGCAAGCCGGCTGCACCCTTCTCTGCGTTATGTGTGTGGGCATGGTACCTGCCGTGGTCCACGGGCGAGAGCAACACCTGACATGTGCTCTGTGCCATGGGCCTGTGGACCATCCTTGTGCCCCTGTCCCCACTGACCAGCTCAGCCCTACCCTTCAGCATCCACTAACCTGCTGTGTTTTGCTTCTTCTACCCACCTACCCACCCACCCATGTGCTGCAGCCGGACCCCGGCAGGAAGGCCCCTCCTCCGGGCCCCAGCAGGCCCGCGGTCAGGCTGGTGGACACCGTGGGTGACTCTAAGCCTCAGCCCGTTGACTCCTGGGTGTAGTTTGCATGCCTGGTACGTTTACTTGTGTGGTTGTGGGTCCACCATCTTCCCATCCTCTGGGCGGGGCTGCTTGTTCATCTCTGCTGGCTGCATGCTGTTCTCCCTGTGAGCCCCCCACCCCCGGCAATTCCCCAGCTGCCAGCAAGCACAAATGCCCATTGGAGGGGAGGCCAGACCAAGGTCTGAACAGGAGGGTTTTCCTGGGGCCCAGAGCCCCATCCCAGGCACCGAAATCAGGGTCCCAAGACGGCTGGAGCAGGGACAGTCCCCCTTACCCTCAAACGCCCCTGGCACACGGCTCCACCGGGCCCAGCACTCAAGTCTGGTCCTGGTGTTAAAGCCTCCGGCGTGGGCCCCAGGGCCCTGACCCACAGCAGCCACCTTTGTTCATCTGCCGGGCCACGTGGCCTGTGGAGGCAGGTGCCCCGTCTGGAGGTGGTACCTGGCCCTGCTCCATTCTGCCAGCCCCACTTGCTTTTAGCCTGAGCTCCTGGCTGCAGCCCTTGTTTTCTGCCTTCTCTGCAGGGCCCCGGCCCAGCCTTACGTTCCTAGGCATCGGATCACGGGGAGGAGGGCCACCCTGCGCAGCTCTCTTGCAGAGCTGGAGCCCCCTGGCCGCGGGGGTCAGCCAAGCCTCTCGCCCAGAGCCATGGCCTGATTTTCTGGACACCTCTCTGGTCCCACCCTGTCCGTCCCTCCCTCCGCTCTCCTAATTCCCTAGGCTCGAGGTAGCTGTTTACACTGACATGGTGCTGTGTGTGAGCGTGGGTGAGAGAAGGCCCGGGTGGGGCCCAGGGAGGTAGCAGGGAAGGCACCTGGCAGAATAGGAGAGTGTGCCTGTGTGAGTAGAGCACCCCAGGGGAGCAGTACAGGGCTGGGGACGGAGCTCCTGGGGAGGGGGTCCTCCAGGAAAGAAGTTGGACCACGGACGACGGAGGGCCTGCCCTGGCCCACACCCCTCCCTGCTCGGCTGGCTGACCCCAGGCGTCAGCACGCGCTGTCCAAGGTGGCCAGCCCGGGCAGGGAGGCTTCAGAGGCAGTGACAGGGGGTCAGGCTATGCTTGCCCCCACCACCCTTGGAGTCCTGTGGACATGCGGGACCCCCATTCAGTGGAACCTATCCCTGAGCCACCTCCAGCCAGGGCCACCGCATCCACACCTGCCCAGAACCTCAGATCAGCCCCGGGACTGGCCTCCGGCAGCGGCGTGAGACTGCTGTTCAGTGCCTGCTGTTTGTGACTGCAGAACAGAAGAAAAACACTGACAAAATAATAATAATAATATTAATAATAATAATAATAAAAAGCATTAAAAACAAAACCAAAAGAAGACTGTATTGGTAAACATCTAAATTTTTGTAAGAAAATTTAAAAAATAAAAAAAAGCAGCAAAGGAATTTCCTGTCTCACATGGCTCAAGTCCCTTGTCATAGGAAACGGCTCTTCAGGGCAGAGGGCAAAGACCTGAGGGAGAATGGTGGAGGGGCCGCAGGTGTCCACTTGCTGTCACCAGCAGGGTTCTGCCGCAGTCTACCCTGCCGATCCCTTTCTCTGCGTCCTGAGGAGAGGGCTGCCTTCTGCATGGTTAGCACGCCCTGAGCCCAGGAGCTGTAGCCTGGCCCGGGCCGGCTGAGTGCAGGCGGGCTCGGCAGGGCAGAGTAAATCTAGTAGGGCAGAGTGAACAGTGGGAAGTCGGCCCTGCTGGTGTCTCAGGAGCCTCTCTGGTGGCCAGCATCCTGACCACTTGGGGAGTCAGGGCTGCGGGCGGGGTGGGACTGGGGCAGCTCTGCACATAGTTAAGCAGTGTGGTCCTGCTTCACCCTCAGTACCCAGACAACCAGCAGAAATGCCCAGCCAGCCTGAGCCTGCCTGCCTTCACAAACTTGGCTGAGGGGAACTAGGGAAGGAGGTACTTAGACTCAGACGTCCCTGTGGAGCTAACAGGTGTCCCCGGCCTGGCAGGAGGAGCAATGCTCGCCCAGGGCCCAGGCAGCTAGGAGCCTGGCCTGCGGCATTAGTGTTCCTTTAAGAGGGAGAAACTTGAAGGTTGAGACTAGTACTCCATCAGCTTTTGTACCTAAATAATGTACATCTTTAATTTCTATTTGATATCTTTCAAACATGATTTTAGTATAGGAGATTGTTACAGCTAGCTGGTTTTAGTACAGAGGTTATGACTCATTCTTAAAGGCAAGAATTCTGGAGTAAAAAATGTGTTGAGCCAGGCCTGGTGGTGCACGCTTGTCATCACAGTACTTGGGAGGCTAAGACAGGAGGGTAACAGGTTCAAGGCCAGCCTTGGCAACTTAGCGAGCTCTCAGCAACCTAGTGAGACCCTGTTTCCAAATAAGAAAATCAGGCTGGGGTGTAGCTTGGAGGTAGAATGTCTCTGGGTTCCATCCCCAGTACCAAAAAAAAAAAAAAAAAAAAAGTTGGTCATGGGACTGTCACTGGGCGTTGCTGCCACCTGGTGATAGCAGGCCTCCAGGACAACCTGAGTGCAAAGCTTGCAGTTTCTAGAGGCTTCCAACTTCCCCCTTCCTAGGTCTAATGGATATGTCATCGCCTAGGACCTGCTGTTGTCAAAACTCTATGGGAATCCCACGAGTCCTTCAGTGAGACTGGCAGAGGTCCCGCCTGCCCCGATGTGGTGTGTGGAGCCTGGGGATGGAACCCAGGGCCTCCCGCATGCTAAGCAAGAGCTCTACCACTGAGCCACAGACCCACAGTCAGGTTATTTATTTATTATTTATTATATAATATTTATTTATTATTTATTATTTATTATTTATTTATTTTTCTGGTACTTGGATTGAACCCAGTGGCATTCTACCTCCGAGCTACACCCCCAGCCCTATTTTTTATTCTTTATTTTGAAACAGGGTCTAAGTTGCAGATGGCCTCACTAAGTAGCTGAGACTGCCTGTGAACCTGCAATCCTCCTGTCTCAGCCTCCCAAGTACAAGCGTGTGCCGCCACGCCCAGCTCCCTATTTTACTTTTTATTTTGAATACAGGGTCTAAGTCACAGTGTGCTGGCCTCAAACCTGCAATCCTCCTGTCTCAGCCTCCTGAGTACTGGGATTACAGGCATGTGCCACCACGTGGACCCAGCCTGAAGTATGCTGTGGATGTGTGGACAGGCCCCACGACCACAGCAGTGAGGTCAGCAGACGTGTGTCTGTCCCCCGCTTCAGGACCAAGCTTGGCGGGAGCCCAGGGTAGGGCGAGGGTCAAGGCTGCGCGGGGCCGTCTGGGCCCTTGTAGACGGCCTTCTCCAGGCCGTCCATCATCTTCACCTCCTCGAGGAATGAGCTGTAGTGTGTGCACTCGAAGCTGCTGCTCCCACGCACGTAGGCCAGGAATTCCGGTGCTCCTGGGACGATGACATTGTCAGCCAAAAGCACCGTCCCCTTCCGTAACAGGCCACATTCCTGCAGGGGACACAGAGCCAGAGGAGAAGGTCAGGGGTGCCCGCAAACTCACCCCAAACTAGATGCCTAGCCCTGGGGTGCCAGTCTACCTCATTGTTGTTTTTTCTTTTCTTTTCCTACTGGGGATTGAACCCATGGGCTTTCTCCTCTGAGTTACACCCTCAACTCCCCCCCTTTTTTTTTTTTTTTGCAGTACCGGGGATTGAACCCAGGGGCATTCTACCTCTGAGCTACACCCCCAGCCCTATTTTTTATCCTTTATTTTGAAACCAGGTCTCATGAAGTTGTGGAGGGCCTCATTAAAGTAGCTGAGGCTGGCTGCGAACCCGGATCCTCCGGTCTCCGCCTCCCAAGTACTGGGATTACAAGCATGTGCCACCACGCCCGGCCCCTTTTTTTTTTTTTTTTTTGCGCTACTGGGGATTGAACCCAGGGGCATTCTACCTCCTAGCCACACCCCCAGCCCTATTTTTTATTCTTTATTTTGAAACAGGGGCTCACTAAGTTACAGAGGGCCTCACTAAGTAGCTGAGACTGGCCACAAACCCGGATCCACTGGTCTCAGCCTCCCAAGTACTGGGATTACAAGTGTGCGCCACCATGCCCAGTTTAACCCCTTTTATTTTTTATTTTTGAAGCAGGATCTCGCTAAGTTGCTGAGGGGCTCGCTGAATTGCTGAGGCTGGCCTCAAATCTGTGATCATCTGTCTCAGCCTCCCAAGTCCAGGGATGATAGTTGTGCACCACCACGCTGGGCTTGACTCTCGTTTTCTCCCCAGAGTGGCCGTTGTATGAAAGGGCTGTGCCAGCTCCAATCCTGTCGGGAACACAGCTCTGGGGGACGGGACCTTTTGCTCCTCCATTCATTCATTCTTTTCTTTCTTTCTTTTTTTTCTTTGTGGCACTGGGGATTGAACCCAGGGGCATTCTACCTCCGAGCTACACCCCCAGCCCTATTTTTTATTCTTTATTTGAAACAACGTCTCACTAAGTTGCTAAGGGCCTCACTAAGTAGCTGAGGCTGGCCGTGAACCTGTAATCTTCCTGTCTCAGCCTCCCAAGTACTGGGATTACAAGTGTGCGCCACCATGCCCGGCTCTCTTTTCTTTCTTTTTTTTCTTCTGCAGTACTGGGGATCAGATCCCCGGCCTTATGCATTCTGGCAAGTGCTAGGCCACCAAACTATATCCCCAGCCCTTCGTTCACTGTATCCCTTGAGCACCATGTGGCACACTGTAGGTGCTCAATAAATGCTTGTGACCCAGGCACAGTGGCATGCACTTGTGACTGCAGTACTTAGGAGGCTGAGACAGGAGGATAGCAGGTATGAGGCCAGCCTCAGCAATTCAGCGAGGCCTTAGCAACTTAGCAAGACCCTGTTTCAAAATAAAACATTAAAAAGGTCTGGGGTGTAGGTCCGAGGTAGAATGCCCCTGGGTTCAATTCCAAGTACCACCACCAAAAAAAAAAAAAAAAAAAAAAAAAAAAAATATATATATATATATATGGCTGGGGTGTAGCTTGTGGAAGAGTGCTGGCCGAGCATGTGCAGGGCCCTAGGTTAGGTCCCAGTTGGGAAAGGGGGCACCAAACCTTCTGCTGTGCACCCTCTGCACCCCATCTGTCTCTCTGTTTCTGTCTCTTGGTCTCTCTGATCTTTGAGTCTAGGGAAACCCAGACCCTGTATTGTGGGGACATTCAAGTGGTCCTGTGATAGAGATACTCATGTGACAAGGGCCTGGGGACTCCTCTTCAAAGCAGCCTCCAATTAGAATTGCCACCTGCCCCTAAGTCCCTTACACAACCAACCGAGCAGCGGGGGCAGCTGGGCCTCCGCAGGTCCAGGCTGGCCTCGAGCCGGCACAACGGGGGGGCCAGGGAGCCCAGCTGTGGGTCTGCATACTTGAAAAGTGCAGCCATTCCCAGTGCATGCCTGCTCTTCTGCGATAATCACCAGCTCTGAACAGCAGCCCTGAGGAAGCTATGACGCTCCTAGTTACTGAACTGCAGTATCTGCTACTTTCTAAAATCGGGCCTTGTCATGGCCATGCACAGTAAGTGCTGCTGAAACCCCCCCCCCCCGGGGCACCTCTCCGCCCCATCTGCACAGCGCTCCCCTGGCTGGAGGTCAGTGCTGTCTGTCATAGCGGGGGCTCATCCTGTCCCCAAAGGCTGTGTGGAAGGCTAGTCACCAGCAGGTGGCGCTGTTGGGAGGTGGTGGAAACATGAGCAGGTGGGGCATCGCTGGGGGAAGTAGGAAACTTGGAGTGTGTCCTTGGTTTCGGTTTTAGATTTTGTGTGTGTGTGGGGGGGAGACTGGGGATTGAACCCAGGGGCATTCTACCTTTGAGCTACACCCCCAGCCCTATTTTTATTCTGTATTTTGAAACAGGGTCTTGTGAGGTTGATGAGAGTCTCACTACTTGCTGAGGCTGTCCTCGAACCTGTGATACTCCTGTCTCAGCCCCTCAAGTACTGGGATTGCAGGGGTGCACCACCATGCTGGTTGGGGTGTATCCTTGAATGCTCTATCTTGTCCCCAGCCCTCTCTTTTTCCTCTCCTTTTTCTTTCCCCTCTTGCCCCCACCTCCTCTGCTTCCTGGCCACCATGAGGTGACCAGAAATGCCCAGCACGTGCCTCCTGCCATGATGTTGGGCCCAGAATCAACAAGGCCAAGCGACCATGGACTGAAACCGTGACCCAAGTCAAACCTTTCCTCCTGCAGGTTGACTTTCTCAGGCATTTTGTCACAGTGATGGACGGCTGACTGGCACCATGACTGAAGCTATCCCAGGGCCCACCTGTGCCTCCTCAGCCGCCCCTGGCAGCGCTTTGCCAGGGCAGGTGGCTCATTGGTGACCTGGGCATCCCGGCAGCACAGGCACTGTGGTGGCACGCAGGCACGACTCACCTGCAGGAGAAGTGTGTCTGGCAGGTAGCGGTCCTTCCAGTGGTCGATGAAGACCATGTCCAGCGTGTTGACGTCATACTTCTTCTTCAGCTGGGGGATGAGGTCCTGGGACGCCCCGACCAGGACCGTGACCTGGAACAGTGCTCTGTGGGTGCTGTGCCTGTGGGGACACCCGCACGCACCTTCCCTGCTCTGCCCGGTCCCTCCTGGGGCGACCTGGGGAGTTTCCTGCTCTGCAGGACACAGTGAGACCACCCTCCCTGAGCTCTGGGGTGGCCGTCCTTGATCCCAGACGGGGAAGCACCAAGGGGCCCAGACACAGCACAAACTCCGTGCTTGACTGGAGCTCAGGAGCCACCCGGGCACTCCGCCCCTTGTCACCGCGTCGGGGGTGCACACCTTGTCCTGCAGGCCCGCGAGCCCCACCATCTGCTGGGTGATGGCGGCGAAGTCGGGGTTGAGCTCCATGGTGAGCAGCCGCCCACCGGGCGGGAGCAGACGGGCGATGCGCACGGCCGAGTAGCCGCAGTAGGCCCCCAGCTCCAGCACCAGGGAGGGGCCCAGCTCCCGGATCACCTCATCCATGATCTGGCCTGGAGGGGGGGGGCAATGTGAGCGGCGGTGGAGGAGGGGGCACCTCCAGCCCTTTTTATTTTTTTATTTTGAAACAAGGTCTCATTAAGTTGCTGAGGCCCTCAATAAGGTGCTGAGGCTGTCCTTGAACCTATGATTCTATCTCAGCCTCCCAAGTACTGGGATTATAGGCATGTGCCACCATGCCTGGTTTATTTATTTATTTTTGAGGCAGGGTCCCACTGTGTTGCTGAGGCTGGCCTCAAACCTGTGACTTTCCTGTCTCAGCCTTGCAAAACCAAGGATTTCAGGTATGTGCCACTGCACCGGCAGTTGCTTTATTCATTCGCTTATTTATTTATGGTGCTGGGGATTGACCCCAGGGGCATTTTACCTCCGAGCTACACTACCAGACTGATTTGATTATTTATTTATTTTTATTTATTTATTTATTTATTTTTGCGGTACCAGGGATGGAACCCAGGGGCATTCTACCTCCGAGCTACACCCCTGGCCCTATTTTTTATACTTTATTTTGAAACCGGGTCTCACGAAGTTGCAGAGGCCTCACTAAGTAGCTGAGGCTGGCCGCAAACCGGGATCCTCCAGTCTCCACCTCCCAAGTACAAGGATTACAAGCGTGCGCCACCACGCCCGGCTTTGATTTTTTATTTTGAAACAGGGTCTTGCTAAGTTGCAGAGTCTGGCCACAAACCTGTGATCCTCCTGTCTCAGCCTCCCAAGTAATAGGATTACAAGTGTGTGCCACCATGCCCAGTTCGTTTATTTATTTTTGTGATGGGGTCTTGCTAAGCTGCCCAAGCTGGTTTTGAACCTGTAATCCTCCTGCCTCAGCCTCCCAAGTTGCTGGGAGTACAGGTGTGTGCCACTGTGCCCCACTAGAGGGGGCCTGTTACCTCCTCAGAGCCCCCAGCCCAAGGACCCGCTCCCCACTGCACACCCCCATGGAGCGCCAGTGGTCCCTCAGCCTCCGTCCCTTTGCACACCCTCTGTCCCTCTCTCCCACCCTCTATGGCTCCCCCGGGGTTCCAGGCTCAGGG
>PVJS01043428.1:0-17074 GCA_004027185.1 Glis glis | reverse complement strand
AAAAAAAAAAAAAAAAATTGGGTTGGGGGTGTAGCTTGGAGGTAGAATGCCCCTGGGTTCAATCCCCAGTACCAAAAATAAGTAAATAAGTAAATAAATATAAAAAGGCTGGGGGTGTAGCTCAGAGATAGAATGCCCCTGGGTTCAATCCCCAGTACCAGAAAGAAAAAAAAATTAAATGAAGTAGAGGTCCCTAGCATACTGCCAGGAATACATTGACTGCTCAATAAATGTTAGCTATTATTATTTCTGCATTCTGTTACATCCTAGATATTTTGGAGACAAGTCTTATTCTAGATGCAGTGTTGGATCAAGCAATGTGGATACTTTAAATGTACATGAATAATGATAATACCTAGCGTATCAAAGCCCACAATTGCTTTCCTCTCACTTTTTATTAATGTAAAAACAACTCACATCAAAGATCTCAAAGCCAGCGATGTCCAAGACCCCGATGAAGTACTGCCTGGGCTGCTTGGTGTCCAGCTGCTGGTTGATGCGGGTGACCATCCACAGGAACATCTTCTCGTAGACGGCTTTGGCCAGGGCGCCCACTGCATTGTACACCTTTACAGATAGAGTAACGTTTGTTGGTGTTATTAAAGACATGTCAAGAAGGCCTGGGGTGTGTGTGATTCATTGAAGTTGTATACTTACCTGCTGCACAGTCTGGCCTTTGGTGACATATTCATTGCCGACCTTGACCCTGGGGTAGCAGAGGGCTTTGAGCAAGTCAGCAGAGTTCAGGTTCTGGAGATAGGCCGCCTTGTCAGCAACTACAGACACACAAATCAGGAAATATTGTTTAACGAAGGGTATCCTTTTTAACTTAATCTTTCCATTTTCTTCTCCTCCAGTTTATTATTTTAAAAAGGCTTTAAATAATTCTATAGAAGGTCAAATGAGTTTTTCTGCACATCAGGGCATGTACTTGCCACTAAATGGTTGATTAGTTTTTTTAGTGATTTATTGTAAGTAGTTTTGGAGGGATTTTTTTTATTAACAATTAAACATATATCCAGTGTTTACTGTAATATTTTATGTCAGGTAAAAGCCTTAGTTCCTGCCTTTAAGACATTTTAGGTATAGTTGGAAGGATAAGATAAATACACCTTAATACTCACTGTTAGGGAAGGGTAAAAGTCAGAATATTTGAATTCTTATCTTAGTTTTGTCTTTCTCAATTTAACCTTACTGGATTAATTTCTTTTTTTTTTTGCGGTACCGGGGATTGAACCCAGGGGCGTTCTACCTCCGTGCTACACTCCCGGCCCTATTTTTTTATACTTTATTTTTAAACTGGGTCTCACAAAGTTGTGGAGGGCCTCACTAAGTAGAGAGAGAGAGAGAAAGAGACGGAGAGAGAGAGAGAGAGCTGAGGCTGGCCACAAACCTGGATCCTCCCGTCTCTGCCTCCCAAAGTACTGGGATTACAAGCGTGCGCCACCATACCCGGCTAACCTTACTGGATTAATTTCTTTATCTAAAAATGTGGGGATTAAACTGGGAGATCCTGTCTAAAATTTTATCAGTGACTATGATGTAAATTCCACAAGTCAGTTTCAAAAATAACTTATGGAAAACTTAGAGGAGGGAGAGAGAATGTCAAGCCAGGATGGGCAAGAAAGGGCCGGGCGTGGTGGCGCACGCTTGTAATCCCAGTACTTTGGGAGGTGGAGATCGGAGGATCCGGGTTTGCAGCCAGCCTCAGCTCTCTCTCTCTCTTTCTCTCTGTCTCTCTATCTCTCTCTCTGTCTCTCCCTCTCTCTCCTTAGTGAGGCCCTCCGCAACTTCGTGAGACCCGGTTTCAAAATAAAGTATAAAAAATAGGGCCGGGGGCGTAGCGTGGAGGTAGAATGCCCCTGCATTCAATCCCTGGTACCACAAAAAAAAAAAAAAAAGAAAGGCTTTAAGGAGCAGGTAACTGGCTTTCAGTGGTAGGTCCTGTACATTATATGTTCTTTCCATATGTAGAGTACATGATTTTTCTTTCTCAGTTCCTTTTTTTTTATCTTACTTTAAGCTGCTTATGTGCTCAATGGCTTTATAGATAGACAACTCACGTGTGCACACAGATGACCCTAGGAACGTTCTTCACCCTAGCTCTGTGTTTGGACATTTCCTCTACTGCCAGCTACTAGTTTTTCCTACAAGTGCTAAATAGTGCAATATGTGAAGTTATCATTTTTACTGACCCACCATTGCCAAGGCAAAGCAGGAGTACTACTCCATGTCATTCTGTCTCCAATTATCTGTCCTAGGTTGGGCTTGTATGTGGCTATTGGGGTTCATTGTTTCTTATTTGGGCTGCAGAGAAATGAGGGAGAGATAAAGAGGGAGGGGTGGTAAGGAAAGAATGCAGTGTGTGTAAATGTGTATATGCCCTTCAGAAGTCCAGCTACATAGGAGACGTGAGTGTAGGATTAATTTTTCTTCTCTTTTTCTCTGTTCTCTGATTCAAACCCAGATGAAGGTTCATTTGGTACCTTCGGTGCCATCTGGCTCAGCCTGCTCCTCACGCTGCTTTTGCTTGAACTTCATGTTCCCATAGTGCATCACGGCCCCTGTGAGTTTATAGATGGACACTTTCTCTTCAGAAGAGAAGCCCAGGATGTCAATGGCACTCTACCAGGAAAGATGAATGGGCAAAGGTTAGGGCAGTACATACTACTTATTTATGAGAATTTATAGTACATCCTAAGGTAACCACACATACAGTGGTTTGCTGTTATCATTCCCATATATAATGGATTTTTTAAAGAATGGGAGTGTGTATTGTGTGACTTACATCAGTGGCCATCAGCTCTTCTTGGTCATCAATGCTGGGCACTGTGATCTCTCCCTGACTGACGAAGGCATAGTCATATGGGTTGGTGGTGATCAGAAGCATTTCTGGGCACACAGAATTCAGGGTATATGTTTTATATTAGAAAAAATTGTTAATAAAATATTAACTTCCATCTATGAATAAGTTTTCTTACCAATTAGCTCTGGCTTCTTATTGGAAGTGATCTGATAAAAAATATGGTAGCTTCTTTCTGCCTTTAGCTGGAAAGTAACTCTAGACTTTTCTAGAAGATCTGGAAAGAGAAAGAAATTGAACTAGAAAAAAAATATCGATTCTTTGGACATAGTAAATGAATCTCAGTGTCTTTGGCCAAAATTGAGGGCATTACATTTGGCTTCACTGAGATTTCAACTTGATGATCATATTAGAATTGTAGATGTGTGTAAGAGTTGTCTATGTGTCTCTCCATCTAAGAGTGGCAACCGGAGCATACCTGCTCTGGGATAAATAATTGCATGTGAAGGATACATGAGCTCTGTGTTTTAGTTGGCCTCTAATACCTTTCCTTGGATCACATCAGATTCACTCCATGGTGAGGTGCTACCTTAGACCCATCTATCAAAGCTCAGATCAAGAGCAAATCACAGAGCTATTTGTGAACCCACAAAACTATGCTATTTTGTGAACTCATAGGTAGTCCTAGAATTTGTTCTTAAAAAGCAGTCTCAGTTGCTTCCAAGGCAGGAATTCTTCTAGGTTGTGCTACTGGACTGGCAGTCTGCGATTAAAATAAGGGAAGCACACAGTAGATCGTGGGCAAGTCTGCCATTAGCTTACAGGCAACAAGACAGCAGACCACTGTTTTCCAGGCTTTGTGTACAAGAAGTGCTGCAAAATACCCCCACAATGGAAATCACTTGTCTCTCTGTTTTGATTGTCAATGATCCCGTTACTCACATGTTTCAATATCAGCCGATGCCAGCTTCCCTGTAGTACCAAAGTGGATTCTAATGAATTTACCCTGGAAAAAAACAAATTTATTTGGTTTTAAAAATTGAAGCACACAGAGAGATACAACTGAAATAATGATTCAGACATGGCTACTCTGACACCTAAGGACAGAGGGGGCCCCCTCCGTGACCAAGAGACTCACAAAGCGGGAGGAGTTGTCGTTCCTCACGGTCTTGGCGTTGCCGAAGGCCTCCAGCAGTGGGTTGGCGCTGATGATTTGATCTTCCAGAGTCCCCTGCAAAGGCAAGAGCGGTCCTTGCATCTGGGGCTCCACACTTCTGAGAGCCTGACAGTCTTGGCTCTCTCTCTGGCTATCAGACCCACCTGCATTTTGCCAGTTTCCTCCTTCTTCTTCTCCCCAGTCACTGCAATTGTTGCAAAGTACTGGATGACACGCTTGGTGTTCACAGTCTTCCCTGCACCAGATTCTCCGCTGTACAACAGAAATCACAAGGGATCAGAACTATGGCCCACATTGTCAACATCCAAGACAATCATAGCAAATTAGAAAAAAGGAGAAAAATCACATACGTGATCAGGATGGACTGGTTCTCACGGTCTATGAAAAAAGTCAAGATCATCAGTTAAAAAAATTCCATAAGAAGATAATTGAATTAGTTCAGCTCAGACACAGCTTGTTCTTTTTGGCCTTTTGAGATGTTGCCTATGATTTTGGCTTCATGTCTAGCTCCCAAAAGAGCCAATTGCCTCTTGGGATAAAATTTGTGAAAATGAGAGGCAAAGCATCATGCATTTCTTTTTGTATTTTATAATTTTTATTGAGAAAAAATGCACATAAAACTTGCCATCCTGACCATTTTAGGTGTACAGCTCAGTGGTATTAAGTACATTCCTAATGTTGTGCAACCATCACTACCACCCATCTCCAGAATTCTTTCATCTTGTAAAACTGACTCTGTACCCATTAAACACTAACTCCTCATTTCCCTCTCTCTCCAGTTCTTGGCAACCAATTCTACCTTCTGCCTCTATGATTTTGACTACTCTAAATACCTTCTATAAATGGAATAATACAGTATTTCTCTTTATCTGTGACTGACTTATTTTACTCAGCATAATATCCTCAAGGTTCATCCATGTAGCACATGTCAGAATTTCCCTCTGTGTTAAGGTGGAATAATATTTCATTATATGAATATGCCACATTTTTTTTATCTATTCATCTGTTGATGTACACTTAGGCTGCTTCCACATTTTAGCTATTGTTAGTAATGCTGCTATGAACATGGGTATATCAGTATCTCTTTGAGACTCTGCTTCAATTCTGTGGGGTATATACCCAGAAGTGGAAATGCTGGATCATACTGTAATTATATTTTTAATTAGTTGAGGCACAACACCACTGTTTTCCACAGCAACTGTACCATTTTACCTTCCCACCAACAGTGCACAAGAGTTCTAATTTCTCCATACCCTTGCCAACACTTGTTATTTTCTGTTTTTTATTATTATTTTTATTGTAGCCATTGTTGTGGGTCTGAAAATTTTTTTTAATTTTGTTATGGAAAGTTTTAAGCATAAACAAAAGTAGAGACAAGATAATGAGCCTTTGTATGCCCATCTTACAGATACAACTGTTATTGATATCTGGCCAATTTTATGTCATCTCAACCTCATCCCAATCTCACTGGATTATTTTAAAACCTCAGGCATCATATCATTTTTGGGGTAAATACTTTAACAAGAATTGTAGACTTTTGAGGCCATAAGAAACCACAGAAATTGTTTAGATAAACTCTGATTTAACAGGTAAAGAACCAGACCTGGAGAGGAGTGAGTTTTCTAATGTTAATTACATAGCTAGTTAAAGTCAAAGTTACTCACATCTTTTGACTTTGTTTATATATTTTTCTGCTACCTCTTCAGCTTTTCATGTCACTAATCTGACGACTGGTAATAGTAAATAAGAAGGGTTCTGGAATTGTGAATGTTGGTGTTTATTTGCTTTTATTTTTCTTCTAACATATTCATTTCTAAATAACAGTAATTATGTGACTGATATGTTATATTTATCTAATATTTAACAAATTAGCAAGTTGATAATTTGCTAATTGATATCAACTTGCTAATTTGTTAAATCTCTACTTCTATACTGATAGATTACAGATATTAGAGAATTCTAAAATCTAAACATTTCTTCAGAGAAAATAGATGCAAACCTGGATATTGTTTAGATGTAGATATAGACATTGACTTTAGAGAACTTTCAAGTTCTATTTAGGGAAATAGATGGAGATTTAGGATCATATTCAAATTGATGTTTTTCTAGTATAAGCAAAATCATGGATGATCCCATTGCATCTAGTAGGAGAATAGATAATAAGATGATGTTCTGGTCTCTGTTGGCAATGCTAAAATAACATTAACCAGTCAAATGCCACAGTTCTATGTGATTTTATAGGAAAATCATGTTGGGAAGCTACAAGTAAGCTTGAATTTGGAGTAGTTCCAAAGCCTGGGATGGGGTAGGGGTGTTCACAGTTATGTAAATGCAGCTGCTGAGTATTAAAAACTCTGACATGAGCCAACATGTGGAAAAATTTTGGGAGGTAGCTAACTTCTGTGAATGACCCAAGAGCAGTTTACTGGTATAAAATCCTATAGAACTCCTGGCCAATTTGTAATGAGAGATTCCTGTTTTATCCCTTTCTCTTTTCTCTCCCCCTTTGAAAGACAATTTAAAATAAGTGTGACAAAATGAACAAGCAAAAAAGATAAAAATAAAACTCCCCAGTTTCTAAAATTCCATGGAAGAATAGGAAAGTAGGATATTTAGAATATTTTTGGACGCAGTATATTTGGTATGTGAAAATAAAAGGTCTTAATCCTGTTTGGGGGCCTATAATGCAAATCTAAGCTGTTTATTAATGCTTTGAGAAGGCAGGAATAATAGACTTTGATACAAATTTTAAATTTTTTTCATAGAAAAGAGATTTATTCTCAAAGAGAAAATAGATTTTTTTTTCCTTCATTCTGATAGGAAAATGCTTCAAAATCTTTGGGAGGAAAGTCATAGCTTTCTTTACTTGTGTTCTACCCTTAAGGCTGGCAATATTAGCTGTGTCATTTGAAAATAAATATAAAAATTCACAAAGTCCTCTAGCTGTGGCCAAGAACTCTTTTCCTTGGTTTTGCTGTGGATACTTAAAAAAAAACTATTTGAACTTTTTTGTATCCAAATCAAAGAGTAATATGGACAGTAATAAATACAATAAATATGTTTACAGAAGTCTGCCACTTGTTACAACTGGGCTTCAGCTTACTAGCTATGTTAGCTCGGGTAGGACAACCAATTCAGGGAGCTTCCCTTAACTCCTCTGTAAAGTGGAGATGCTGCTGCAAAGCATATATGACAGAATGTCTGTGAAAGATCTTTGGAAACAGTGAACCCCCAGTCCCTCCCTGCCCCGCCCCATGTAGCTGGACTATATTTTTATAGGAAGGCTAGGGTGAGGTCTATTTGTTCATCAAAGAGTCTGTTTACACATTTCTGTAAATTGATGCCTTACTCACTCACCCGTCAGCATGAACTGATAGGCGTTGTCAGAGATGGAGAAGATGTGGGGCGGGGCCTCCTGGCGCTTCTTGCCTCGGTAGGCAGCCACCACCTCAGGGTTGTACACCGGCAGCCACTTGTAGGGGTTGACGGTGACACAGAACAGGCCCGAGTAGGTCTGGAAAAAATCGGAAAATTCAACATATGCATCTTCCAATTCAACATGTACATCTTGTTGTTTTTTGGTTATTTATTTATTTATTTATTTACTTATTTATTTATTTTACAGTGGTGGAGGTTGAACCCAGGGCCTTGCACATGCTGGGTAAGTGCTCTACTGCTGAGCTACACCCTAAGACCCTTACTTTCATACAGAGAAATAAATGAACTAAAAACAGATGTTGAAGGGCACTCACGTAGATCATCCAGGCTGCGTAGCGCTCTTTGAGGTTGTACAGTACTCCTGGTTCATGCAGGTGGGTCATCATGGCCATATCTTCAATTTTGTCATATTTCGGAGGATTCATGGGGAAGATTTGATCTTCCTTGACAGTTAGAGTCTGGTTAGGAAGCAGGGGATAAGTTTGAATCAATGGCTGGAGGTACGATTTATGTTATAAAACTGCAATTGCAGATACATTACAATATATTTTTCAATGAACCTTAAAGATATATAAAAATATTTATTTCAGAGTTTGATGCTGAAAAAATCTATTTCCTATAATAAGCTAGGATACTACTGTTTTTATTGACATGCGTTAATGTACACGTCAATGGGGTGCAGTGTGAGATTTCCACGCATGCATACAAAATGTGTGGATCAGACCCAACCACCCGTTCCCACCCCAGCCCCACGACCCAGCTCTCCCACTCCTGGGTATATATGTCCCAGGGAAATGAGTATACCAAAGAGATTCCTGCATGCCAATGTTTATTGAGGCACTGTCCATTAAAAAAAATTCCCACTGTCTTTCTCCTATCCAGATCTTTCAGTTTATATCCTTTTATTCTTATTTTACTAGGTTAAACATTTCTGTTTTTCCTTGCCATCCATTACAAGAAACTTTTTCTTTTTGAAGTAATGGGGATATAAATGAATTCCTTCACTAAGTAAATAACTCAAGAATCCGTGTGATAGGGGCAGCTAGTTTTTATTTTTCCACTTTAGATTTAGACTGGGAAGCAAGGAGTGGAAGGAAAATAGAGAGGGCTGACACTAATGGGCTAAAGTCCTCTGGGAATCTGGGGAGGAAGACACGCGGTGACCACTGTGAATTCCTTTTGCCTTCCAAATTTGCATCCACCACTAACTAGAAGGGTGTTGGTACTGGCGACTGGCTTGGAGATTGTCAGCAAGCACGGCTTCAACTTTGAATCAAGGAGACAGAAATAAAACGGGGAGTATTTTTCTTTGTGTTTTCACTTACCGCTCCACCTTCAGTCTTCACAGTCACTTTCCCCCCTTCCCTGCTTTGTATGGTGCTCTTCACGTAGGACTCCTTGGGCTCCGCCACAAAGACAGACGTTTTTGCATCGAAAGGCTTGTTCTGGGCCTCAATCCGCTCCCTTTCCGATTTTCGAAGATAGGGAGCGGCTTCGCCAAAAATAGCCATCTCGGCGTCCGAACCGGTGCTCATGGCTGCAGTTTATGTGGCAGAGGATTCTGTGCTGGGGAAAGAACAGTGGAAAGGGAGAAGTGGAAAGCAGAAATATCACTGCAAGCTAGGATCGATGAAAGAATCGTGGCGCTTAGCCTGCGCCGTGGCTGTTCCTCCCATCTCACGGTACCCGGTGTTCCAACATAGACCGAAAGACTCGCCTGGAACAAGGCTGTAATTTGAGGCTTCACTTTTAGGACTTTGTAGGTTTCCTTTCCAGATCACATACCTTGATCCTCAGGGCCAGATGCCTACAATCGAATTAGAATGGAATCCTTACGTGTTTTATATCTGAACCATAATAATCTCCATAGCTAAAACTTTTGATGGAGAGATTTTAGTAACTGTCATTATTTAATCCCCACTTCTTCTGCATAATGTTGCATCCGCCAGCTGCTAGGACAGTCACATAGTTAGGAAGGAAAATTCTCCTAGCACAAATGAAGGTTGACATTGTCAAAGCTATCAAAAACATCTTGGCCTTTTGCATGACCATTTTCTCTCCTGAACTGAATAATTATTTTTAATGTCTTCTTTCTGTTGCTTTTTGGTGTTACATCTCTCAGTGAGTTGTTGAAAGAACCTCAGTAAATTCTAGTTCTCTGGTTTTTTTCATCATCTGGCTTGTTACCAAGCATTGCCCTAATTCCCAAATCTCTTTTGACACTCTCCGTATGACATGAGATATTTCATCTGTCAGTTAACGGATCTAACCACAAGAATTGAGAGCTTCAGCCTAGAGTCTCTTGTTTCCACATAATTTCCTTGGGGCTCTTTCCTTTCCATCCGGAAAAAGAAAAGAAAAAATTGAAGAGTTCATCATATGTATGTAAGTTATTGTCTTCTGGCTAATAGATCAACAGTATCGACATATTAGATTGGTCGATTTTTTTCTATACTTTCGGGTGGTAAGTTACTTGGGAAAGGGCAGATTCTCTCTTAAATTAGGCATGATATATACCACACTGTGAGTATAACATTTGTAATATTTTCAAAGAAAATAATAAATCTCTCCAATAACAAATAATAGTGAATCACCAAAAGTAGCCACAATATGGTTTTAACAAGATGTTTGTCTTTACATTTTTAGGTAAGAATTTTCCTGGGTTGTTTAAAAAGTGTCTATGTAATGCCGGAGTAATTCAGTGCTTTGCAATAGGGAGGTTGGTGTGGAATAGTCTATTGCCCCTGGTTGGTTCTATCCTCTCCAAGAACTCACTGTCAAACTGTTTCTATCCTAACTGGTCTTTTAATCCTGGAACTCAAATTAGGGTAGTAGTCTCTGAGAAGACATTCTGGGGAAAAAAAAAATCTCCAGCATTTAGAAACAGTCAGTTGGAAAGACTTTCTATTGATGTAACTAAAAACATGGAAATGGTGTACAACTAAGAATTGTTCCAAGCTAAGAATTGTTCCCAGCTTCCTTAGGCTAAATCCCTTCTGTAATCAATAAATGAATAAATCCATATCTTACCTCTGGAGTTCCAGAAGAAAATGCAGGGTCAGAAGTGTCCCACACTGTAAAACAAGAAGTTTCTTATTAGTGACGCTCTGAAATTGTGGTAATATAGTTACAGAATTAAAATTCCCCTGTCCTAAAGCTTGGCTCTTATGAAAACAAAAGTCAAAGTTGAGAGGAAGAGTTTCATGCTCAGAGATGGCCTCAGCATCAGCTCTTCCTGCCGTCTGGGGTGTTTGGGGTCTCAAGGCCCCCATCACTTACCTCTGGGACCTTGGTGGAGATGAGGCAGGAGGGTCAGGCTGGTTTATATAGGAACCACTGTGCTGATGCTGCAGCTACCTCCTCTTTGTTAGGGCAAGACATTTGGCAACATGAACTCTCAGCATAGTTTGTAGTGACATTTGGCATGTTTGGATATAATTAGAAGTATTCATATCATTTTGAGTATGTGAACCAATTGCCTATAAATAATTTGACAGGGACCCATGTGCCATCAGAGAATGCTTTCTAGTTGCTGGGAAGGGAATCTTTGACAGTGCCTGGTGGGACCTCAAAGTCTGTTCTGAAGAGCTATATTCAGCTTGGCAAACTTTTCCATGCATGCCTGTGTAACCGAATGATCAGTTGCTGGCAGCACGCTGCTGTCAGGGCCTTCACTGTTTTTCTTTATCTGTTCCCATAGGAATCCCCCCCTGCATTCCCTTGGGCCATTGCCAGGGCTCACCCTTGGAGTCTAGGCTTGGGCAGCAGAGCCTAAATGAGAGGAGAGTCTTTGCTGAGTCTCCACCATTGGGCCAGTGCCCACCCAGCTAATGCTGAAGAAAATTATTATTAGAAATTAATGCGTTCATTGTAGGAAAAGATACAGATGAGCAGAGGGAAAAACTGTCTCTAATCCCAGTGTGCAGAGGTAAGATAGAGAGATAAGTGGAATCATATTATATACAAATACATAGTTTATATGTCTTATAATCTGCTTTAAAAATTCATATATGTAGTATTCATGACAGTAGTGTAATTTACATCTTTATTCTTTAAAAATTATATTTTGATTGTTCTTTTTAAATTAAAAACTTTCCTTTTAAGGTCAGGTATACTGAGGTACAATTTATGTGCAACCCAATTCATCCTAGAATCTAGAAAGAAGGGTCATGAGAATTTCAGAGACCTTAGTATTGACATCTGTGAGCTGAACTTTATTGTGTGAGGAAAAAAATAAACTGCTTTTTTTTTTTTTTGGTAGTAGAGATTTAACCCAGGGGTACTCTTTCCCTGAGCTACAATCCCCATCCCTTTATATTTTGAGACAGGATCTTAGTAATTTGGAGGCTGGCCTGGAACTTGTGATCTTCCTGCCTCAGCCTGAGTAGCTGGGATTACACGTGTGCACCACAATGCCCAGGGCTACCACTAATTTTTTCCAGGTGCTGTTTATTCAAATATTCTGTTATGCATGAACATGATCTGTAATAGATACATGACATTTCAGAAAGTTTCTGATTTTTCTTTGTTATCTTTTATCTGCTCCCCTTGCTGAACCCCCTTATCACCTTTAATAATTTGTTTGATTCTCTTGGATTGTCAACATATCATGTATAAATAATCACAATTTTGTGTCTTCTAATTTATGCATTTCTGATAATGAGAACGCATAAATTTCCCTTTCTCATAATGCATTGTCTATGACATTTAGGACAATGTAGAATAGTATAAATATAGTATTACCATAGTAATATAATAATATAATATTACTATAGCATTCATACTTTGCTTGAATACATATTCTTATTCTTGACTTTTTAAAATTAACTTTTAGTTTTGATAGACATATACTAATTGTACACCGTTATGGGAAATAATGTGAATTTTGATACACATATATTATTGATTGCATCAGGTATTTCATTTAAGTATGATATTTAATGTATATTTATATCTAGTTTGCCAATAATTCTTATTATAAAAATGAGTTAAACAGTTCCATTTCTAGGTATAAGCCCAAGAGAACTTAAAACATTTATACAATAAACTGGCACATGAAGTTGATAGAAACATTATCTATTATAGTTAAGTAGTGGAAACAATTAAATGTCCATCATCTGACAGGTGAATAAACAAGATCTGGTATATGTATAATGGAACATTATTCAGCCATAAGAAGAAATGAAGTACTGATCGATGTTACAATATAGATGAACCTCAAAGATCTTAGGCTAAGTGAAAGAAGCCGATACAAAGGAGCCATATTTAATGATTCTACTCATATAAAATGTCCCCAGTATGCAAATCCATAGAGACAGAAAGTAGATTAGTGATTGCCAGAGGATGGGGGAAAAGGATAATGGGGAATGACTACAACTGGACATAGAGATTCTTTTTAGGATGATGAAAATGTCCTGGAATTAGTGGTGATGATCACATAGCCTTGTGAATCTACTAAAAATCACTGAATTGCCCACTTTAAATGGTGAATTTTATGGTACAGGAGTTACATCTAAAAATTATGCATTGGAATTTATCAATAATTTTTCTGCATCTATCAAGATTATTATTTATCTCCTAACCTGTTATTGTAATGAGTTATATGGTAAATTTGTGTCACTTTTCCTATCTTGGTATTCATGAAATAAAACCTATTGATATAATATTAATTTCTCTTTACTTCTAGTTTGCTAATTTTTATTGGCAATAATCTGAGTTTTCTGCAAGAGTATGTATGGGATGTGAATTAACTGTTCCTGGAAGGTTTGGTACAGTTCTTCTGTGGAACACTGTTGGCCTGGAGCCTTTCAAAGCATAAATTTTTAGTTATCTAGTCTTTTTATTCTTTATATAGTTTAATTTTGTTCTTTTTATTTTAAATCATATGTGCCAACATTTAGTCTTTCTAATTTAGTTTTATTAAATAATTATTTCCTAACTTATCATTTTCTACTTTTAGCTTAAATAATTCCTTTCTTTTAAATCATTGCTTTATTTATAATTAATTTAAATTTGATTTTAATGTAAATACCCAAATTATTTAAAGCATGTTTGTTTTTTAACCTTCAAGATGTATAAATTTGGGTGTTGGGGAGGGAGATCTTTTAGTTGATTAATCTTTTTACTGTGTGTGTGTGTGTGTGTGTGTGTGTGTGTGTGTGTGTGTGTGTGTTGATTAATCTTTTTACCTTATGTGTGTGTACAGTTCGTATTTTAGTAGTCCCAATAGGAATAAGAGATGTGGTTCCTGTGTCCGTGTATGTGTGTGTGTATGTGTGTGTGTGTGTGTGTGTGTGTGTGTGTGTGTGTCTGTGTGTGTGTACAATTTGGATAGTATCTGGATGAGAACATTATCAGCACTCTACAAACCTCTAATGATCCTCTTTATTATAATTCTCATTTCCTGCCCCCTAAAGGTAATTAGAAGTGATAATAATTTCTTTAATTTGTTTTATGGTTTTAATATTTATATACGTATCCCTAAATAATACAGTTTAGTTTTGCCTATTTTTGAGCTTCATATGAATTCAGCTTTACTTATTCTTTAATATCTCACTTCTTCTGCCCTAAATTATTGTGAGATTTTTCCATGAAGTTGCATGTAACTATATTTTATTTGCATTGCTATAAAGTATTATATTGTATGAAAATCTGATTATTTATTCTACTATAGACCAATTTTGTGGTTGTTCCTAGTTTTCTTGCTATAGTTTCAAATTTATTTGTATTTATTTTTTACATGATAAACAGTGATATGAGATTACTGTTGTGGCTTTGTACTTGGATCAGTTCTTTGTTTCGTTTTAAATACCTTTATTTAGGTAGAACTTTACATACCTTAAAAGTCATTCATGAGAGCTGGGCATTCTCGTGTACTTGGTGTCTGAGGCAAGAGGATTGCAAGTTCAAGGCCAGCCTGAGCAACTTAGCAAGACCCTGTTTCAAAATAAAAAATAAGAAGGACTGGGGATGTAGCTTAGTGAAAGTGCACCCCTGGGTTCAATCCCAGTACAAAAATAAAAAGTCATAAATTGTAAGGATACAGTTCAATGGTTTTTAGTAAATTTATGCAGTTGTGCAACCATCACCACAATTCAGTTGTATAATACTTTCATGACCTAAAAAGTTTCCTCGTGCTCATGTTCAATTAATTCCCACTCCAACCTCAAACACATAATCTGCTTTTTGTCTCTATAGTTTTGTCTTTTCTAAAAACTTCACATAAATGGAATTCTGCGCTATGCAGTCTTTTGTGTCTGGCTTCTTTCCCTTAGCATGTTTTCAGGTTTCATCCATGTTGTTGCATGTATTAGCAGTTCATTCCTTTTTATTGCTGAGCAGTTCATTCCTTTTTATTCTATTCCATTGTATAGAACTGGCAAATTTCACCACATTTGAATTCTTTCTAGTTTCTGGCTACTGTAATTAATAGTTATTAATTTTCCACACAAGTAGTTGTGCAGACACTTGTTTTCTCCTCTTGGGTAGATACCTAGAAGTTTAATTGCTATATATGTTTAACTTTTTAAGAAACTAACATATTTTTCGTAGTGGCCGTACCATTTTACATTTTTACCAACAATATATGTGGATTCACTCTCCTCACTTATCTGTTATCACCTTTTTTATCATCGCCATCCTAGTAGGTATAAAATGATACCTCATTGTGGTTCTGATTTTCATTTCCTTACTAAATAATGATTTTGAATATTTTTCACATGCTTATTTGCCATTTGTATATTTTCTTTAGGTGCAATATCTATCCAAATCTGTCATCAGTTAAAACAATTGGATCATATTCTTATTAGTTGTTAGAATTCTTTATATGTGTTCTAAATACTCGAGTCCTCTATCAGATACATGATAAACATATTTTCTTCCAGTCTGTAGCTTTTCATTCCCTCCCTCCCTCCCTCCCTCCCTCTCTTCCTCCCTCTCTTCCTCCTCTTTTTCCATACTGGGAATTGAACTCATGTACACTCTACCACTGAGACACTGCGATACATTCACAACCCTTTTATTTTTCTTTTGAGACAGGGTCTTTCTAAGTTGCCCAGGCTGGCCTTGAACTTGGAATCTTCCTGCCTGAGCCTCCTGAGTAGCTTGGATTATAGGCATGCACGACCATACCTGATTTCATTTTCTTAATGGACAATAATTTTTAATAAAACTCATTCTATCAATATTTTCTTGTATATGCCATGCTTTTGGAACTGTATCTTTCAATTTTTTCCTTAATGCAAGGTCAAAAAATATTTTTTCTAGATATCTTATATTTATGGTTCTTATATTTATATCTGCATTCTATTTCAAGTTAATTTTTGATCACGGGGAGTAGGCTTAGTTTATTTTTATGTATAGATATGCAATTGTTTCAGTGCCATTTGTTGAAAAGAATTATTTTCCTGCTAAATTGCCTTGGAAACTATGTCAAAATCTTTAATGATTTTTCTTTAAAAAAATGAAAAAAGAAAAATATTTGCTTTTCTTTTAAAAATGAAAAGTATCTGCTTTTCAAGTACTTAGTGCATTTACATGTTTCAAAATTCCCAAAGCACAGATAAATATACAATGAAAACCTTTTTTCATGCTGTTTCTGTCTCCTAGCTATTCAGTTTTCCTCCCTGGAGTCAAAAACAGTTATTAGATTTTGTGTGTTTTTCAAGAAGTATTTTATACATGTATGAACAAATATACATATATTCTTTTCTCCCCTACATGTCTCTTTTTTTGTGAATGTTTTAGATTGGTGCTTTTTAACCTTTTTTTCCTTCATAAGTGCCTACTGAAGAGAAAAAAAACTAAATTAATTAGAGACTAATTAAGTTTAATTTTGTTCTATGAAAAGAAATAAAATACTAAGAATTAGTATTTAATTAAGTTAACTTAAATGTAGAGTGTTTTAGGTAGAAATTAAATGCTGGGCAATGATTTTTCAGGTAGGGTTGAACTTTGGACATGGGGCAGAACACAAACTATTATAATATCTAAGTGTTTTGCCCCCCTAAGAACTAATTTTCACCTCCTTAGGAACAGTATCACCCCAATTAAAAATACATATGCTAGAGGTATGAAAATCATTTGTACTTCCTTATTGTTGGCTACAAAGTTTCATATTTATTTTTACAATTGAATTTGTTAATTTTGTTATTCAAATCATCCATATTTTAATTTTTGTTTACTTGATCTATTATTTTTCTAATAGGTATAAGTTAAAATCTTCCACCATGATTATTAATAGCTTTATTAGATTTTGGTTTGTATAGCTCAAATATAGTTGCTAACCATATAGAAATTTGTGACCATTATGTCTTTCTGGTAGATCACATCCTTTAAAAATATAGTATGAACTATCCTTGCCTCTTTTAATATATTTTGCCCTGAATTGTATTTCATCTAATTTCAATAATGCCTATGTGTTTTTACTTTATGGTAGCATATATATGAGTTGTTTTTTCCCTACCTTTATTTTCAAACTTTCTGAGTTATTTTATTTTGCATCTAACTTTTAGAAACCAAATAGCCGCCGGGCATGGTGGCGCATGCTTGTAATCCCAGTACTTTGGGAGGCGGAGACCGGAGGATCCGGGTTCATGGCCAGCCTCAGCGCTCTCTCTCTCTCTCTCTCTCTCTCTCTCTCTCTCTCTCTCTCTCTC